>PVIY010025201.1:0-37392 GCA_004026745.1 Myrmecophaga tridactyla
GTGCACAAAGTGGGGGAGTTGTGGCATGGATGCACATATGAATGCCTGCAGGGGTTGGGGAGGCAGGGTGCTGGTGAAGGGTGGGGTGGCTGGGCTAGCATGTGTGCCTGGCAGGTAGGGGTGGGGTGAGGATGTGTGGGTCTATGGGGAGGGAGTGGCAGGACAGGTCTGTTTGGCCGCCGGAGGGCAGGGCTCAAGTACATGGGGCAAAGAGGGTGTGCTGCGGAACATGGGGGCTGGGGTGACATGTGTGGGCGTGGATCGTTCAAGGAACGTGATTAGCTACCTCCTAGGCCTGGTCTCCCTGTCCGTGCACCCCTGTGGGCTCCCACCCTCCATTTGGAAAGGGGCGCTAAAAGCTCTTTGCACTGTCTGGTTGGTCTCTGGTTCTCTGCCCTTCAACTCCTCAGCTTTTTCACCAGGACCTTCCTATGTAATGTAGAAGACCTTCCCAGGTCACTTACACCTGGAATCACTGTGTCCCGGTCATTTTTCTGTCACTTCTCTAGCTGCTGCAGGGGTAAACTTGGCCTGTCCTGTTCCCCCATCTTCCTGGTGCTTTTTGAGAAATACTTCTTAATCCAAGAAAATTTAACACAAAATATGTGAAAGCTGAGAAAGATGTGTAGTATGTCAGTATAATCTTAGTTTTGTATAAATGTTAATATTACAAAATTTTAAGTGTCTCAGCACTTGATGGGCTAGAGATAAGCTCCAAGAAACAGCTTCCCAAGCAGTGGCTGGTCAGAGCAGGTCACTAAAGTAGATAAAAGTTTGTTGTCATATCCTACCACCTCCTTCAGTTTTAATATTTTTTCTCCCTCTTGGTGCCACTTTCCAGGGGCCAGAGTTAATTGCCTGCTCCATTAAGTATAGCAAGCATGTTTTGTGTACTTGTTACTGCACTTCCCTATTATACTGTTTATACATTTGTCCCCCAACTTGACTAATGCCAATATTATATTGTATGTCTTTAATTTCCAATTCTTAGATCAGTTAGGACCCTAGAATATACTACATATTCATTAAACATGTATTGACTGAATGGCCTTGTATATTTTTTTTACTGTGCTTCATAATCCACACCTGTCCTCCATACCCTTAATAGGAAATAAAAAGTCTGGATATCTGAGGAGCTGTTAATGGAATTTCTTGTTAAATACTTGATTAAATGGAAAGAATTGCTTTAGTGATAGAATTTTAGGTATCAGTTCAAGTGAAGCTCTCATTTCTAACCATAAAACAATTTCTTATTTGAAATATTTGCAAGGTCAGCTCTGCTCTAAGTTACCGTAGGGCCAAAAGCATGCTTACTCTTTAATTATTGATTCAATAAATATTTCCTGGGAGTCTAAAGTGTTTCAGGTATGGTGCTAGATATTTGATGATAAGTAAGATATAGTTCTTGTTTTAATAAAGTTTTCCATCGAGTGGGATATACAATATAGAAGGGGCAAAGATGGTGAAATCTAAGAATAATACAGTACAGGGAGGAAGGCTATTTAATCTAGCGAAGGACATGTTATCTCTAGAAGCTTTCTTGAGAAACTAATGTAGAGGCTGGGATCTGAAGGGTGACTAAGAGGTACACAGGGGTTTAAGCCCAGTTTCATTTCCATTTTGTCATTCATGTATTACTTTTTAGCAGCATTTCACTCATGCATTCATTTATTCCTTAATTCGGCTTCTCAACAAATATTTACTGGGTACTTTCAATCTCTTACATTGTTCTAAGCAATAAATACATAACATTGTACAAGATAGATATTGTTTTCCTTCTTTAAATTGATAGTCTAATATTTAACATTGTAAATAACTATTTTTTTTCTAATTTCCTGTGCTTTCGTCTTTGTGGTGCTAGAATATCCTGATTTATTTTGATTCTCTGGCACTTCCTTTTGCTTCTCCGTCAGGATCTCTGCTGCCTCTTCTATTTCTTCAGTTAAGATATTCCCAACATTCTGTATTTAGGAACTTGTAACTTGCTCCTCTTATATTTAGTAATGTAAAGTATGATCATGATTTAAACAATCCCATTTTACAGATACCTACCTAACTTACCCCTTGTTTTGACTTAACAGAGATTAGTAGTATGTAGAAGGGGATTGATTGATTATCACTATCTTCCATCATTTCTATCAGCTCTATGCTATATCAGCTCCCCCAAAATAGGGTCAAATTCAAATAAAAACATCATGTTTGCTTTGTAAAGACCCCCTTTAACCCCTCAACAACATATTGATGCTTCAAAGTTTGTAGCATTCACAAACTCTAGATTTCTATAGGTTACATATTGACAACTAACTGTCCCGCTAAAACGCCAAGCCAACATGTTCAGAAAATGAGTTTCACCTTTATACTTCCCATACTTCATATAAGCTGTTTCTTCTTCTCATTGGTTTTTGCTATAATTGTCTCTTAATTCTCCTAATCACCTAGGATATTTATCTCCTCATTTCTTTGATTTTCCCCTTCTCACAATTCTTGACATCGAATCCATTGCCAAATCTTAGTAAATTTACATGTGTAATCTTCCGCATCTTTCCATGTCTACTGGAAAATTATCTATCCTAGCTCAGAGGTATATGAATGCTATCCAGGTCTACTGAAATATTCTGATTGGAGGTTTTCCTACAATCACATTTTTCATACTATCATCCTTTTACATGTCATGATCAAATTGATTTGTTATTTTTCTCATTCAAACAATTTAATGGCTTTCCATGGGAGACAACCTGGCACCAATTTTGGGCCAGAGAGCTCCCCTCAGATTCAGTCCCTGCCACTTTTCAGTCTTGTGCTCTTAGGAAATAACTTAATTCTCTGAGCTGTAGTTTTTCCATCTTTAAAATGGGGATAATAATTATTATTATAAACCAGCTAAGCATTAGTCACTGTATAAAAACACTACCTATATTATGTTGATTTTTCTCTAGCTTCTGTCAAGATAAATATTGTTATCACTAGTTTTGAAATGTTATCACTAGTTTTTGAGTTCAGAAAGTATAAATGAATTTTCTGTCATTGCAAGACTAGGTGTTACAATTATTTCAAAAGAGTATAATTTTAAACTGACCACTTCCTCTCTCCTGTCAAAGCTAGACTGATAGAATAATTAGTTGAAAGAGGTAGCTTAAGGGCCATGATAGCAATAAAATAAGCTGTATTTTAAAATTATTAGCTGATGCCAATTTGCCATCAGCTCATACTGGTAGACATGCCCTAGGAGACTTAGACTTTCCCTGTGCACTTCTAAGACCTCCCCCACCCTCACAGACCTGTTAAAGGTTGAATTTATGAACTCATGCATGGCTCATATATGAATTAATTTATCTACAGATAGTTGAAAAAAGAAGGACAAAAGGACCAGACAGAGCAGCATCTTAAGGTTTTGAATTTAGAAGAAATAAAGAACACTCAGCACAACTGAGAGTAGAAATTAGTTATAAATAGGAAAAATCCTGAAGTCTGGAGAAACAGTTTGGAGATAGATAGATAGATAGATAGATAGATAGATAGATAGATAGATAGATAGATAGATAGATAGATAGATAGATAGATAGATAGATAGATAGATTAGATAGATAGATAGATAGATAGATAGATAGATAGATAGATAGATAGATAGATAGATAGATAGATAGATAGATAGATATAGATAGATAGGTAGGTAGGTAGGTAGGTAGGTAGGTAGGTAGGTAGGTAGATAGATAGATAGATGGATGAGCAAATGCATAGAGAAAGAGAAGAAAGTGGGCAATGAAGCAGATATAAGAAAGTATCAGGGAAAAGAGGCTGTGTGGTTCCAGAAAGCAAAAGAGCAATGTAGAGGGAGGCTGCCTTGACTCCTGATGGCTTTTAAATCCCCAGCTCCAGTGCCCCTCTGGGCATTTTGAAAATGCCTCATTATCCCCTTCCAGCACTTTACCTGACTAATTCCTACTTAACCGGTCATTCTTTGGTTCAGGTGACTATCATCTGAAAACCCTTCTCTAGTACTGAGATTTAGGTTAGAGGCCCCTCCCAGAAGCCCCCAGAGCACCCTGTTATGCTCTTACCATTATATATATCACTTCGTATCACAGTGTTTAATTCTCTGTAGCCCACAATGGCCCATATGCACTGTTAGAGCAAGGACTGTGCCTTTCGTCACTGCAATATCCCTAGCAACTAACTCCATGCTTGGTAGATTTGGGGAGTTTGGTCCCTTTCTTCCACTGCTTATAACCGATTTATCCCAAGAGTTTCCACTTACACTGCTCCTGAAATCTGGAGACTGGCAAGAGAACGGCAGTCTTATCAGCTACCATTGATTAATGCTTCTTAAATGCCAGGCATTTTCCCAAGCACTTTATATGTAATATCTCATCAGTGCTCATGACAACCCTATCAAATAAGTTCTCCTATAATTTCCATTGCAGAGAGGAGAAACTGAGGCATAGAGAAGCTAAGGAAATTTTCTAAGTTCTCACAAATCACGGGGGAGCTGAGAGGTGAATCCAGGCTACGTAAGTCCATAGCCTATGTTCTTTAACCATTATTCTTTATTCTTATGCTATCTTCAGGTAAAACACATTTTGGGAAAACATGTTCCAGTGATTTCTAAGGATGAGAGCTTCACAGGGTCATATCTGGGGCTTACTGATTCAAGGCCCAAGTCCCAGATTTCATATTTTAAAGCATCAGTCATCTGCTTCTGCGTGGTGCTTCCATCAGTGGAGTATGTTGCCGCCTGTATTTCCCAAGTGGCTCCACGGCCAGAAGTTCCCAATCAGGAGATTATTATCAAGCTGATAAAATGGTATGTGAAAAAATTGTTCCTTATTTCCTTATAAAGGAAAGTTTAAGGTCTTGATGGAAAGATAAAAAGGCAATTGGAGGCTGCAGATCCCTGTGAAGAAGAAAATTATCATAAACAGGATCCATAGTGGTGAATGCAATGTGTCATCCAGAACATATTCAGAAAACTCTCACCCTAACACCTAATAATGGTGCAATAAATAATACTGAATGATTAAATCATTCAATGGATTTTTATAATTTTTCTTACTTCTCAAAGTGCTGTTGCTTCTTGGAACTTTGACCCTTAAACTCAATGTCATTCCGGTAATCAGATTATGCTAGTTTCTTGGTATTTTTGTTTCCCTTTTGGCTTTTTATTTTTCCACCTTTATTTACTGACATTGTAGTATTGATACATTTATGATGATAATCAATTATCTCAGAAGTTTTGCCAAGGAAGGATAGGGGAGCATGGAGGAGAAGGGAGGAAGAAGAGGATGAGTGGAAGAGGGGAAAGGATAGGAGTGAAGAGGAGTGGTGGGGAGCATAGGAGGGAAGGGAGAGAGAGGAGGGGAAAGGAAGGGAGGAAAAGCAGGGGAGAGATTGGAATTGAGTAAAGGGAGGAAAGAGAAGCTGTCAGTTCTGTAGAACTTTCCTATTCGAACTACTATCTTAAAACCTTGCCCTGTCTTTACTTCCATGATGCCACATCCTCCTGGTTTTCCTCCTACAATCTGCCAACTACTTCTCATCCATCCTCTGTTAAGTAATTCATTATATCCAAAGTTGCATTCATTATCTTCCTGCTCAATCATGCGTCTATCTTCCCCAGAGTGTCCTCAGTGAATTTCACTACCATCCACACAATTAGCAAACCAGTCATCTTTGGCTCTTTTCTCTGCTTCTTGCCCCAAATCCAGTCAATCACCAAATTCTTTAGTTCTCTAAATCTAAATATCTTTCTAATCTATCAGCTTCTCTCCATTTCTACTTCTACTACCCTAATACACACTACCTTACCTGAACTATGGCCAGAGCCTCTGTATTATTTAGATTGTATTTGCAAGTAGTGGGAACCCAATTCAAACTAAGCAAAGTTCACAAGACACACAAAAAATAAAAGTTTAAAAAGTTACAGGAGGTAGGGTAGGCCATGGTGGCTCAGCAAGCAGAGTTCTCACCTGCAATGCTGAAGACCCGGGTTCATTTCCTGATGCCTGCCAATGTCAAAAAATAAAAAATAAAAAATTTACTGGAGGTAGGGTGCACAGGTCATTCAGTGGTAGAATGCTCGCCTTCCATGCAGAAGACCCAAGTTTGATTCCCAGACCATGCACCCCTCTCCCCCACCAAAAATAAAAACTAAAAAAATGTTACTGGAGGTAATTTGGAGAAGAAATGAATGACCATAACTTAGAATGGCAGCTATGGGAACCTTTAGAGAAAGGAAAGCAGGTTTGTGAAGAGCTTTCTTCATGTGGCAAGGAAATAGCTACCAGAAGCTATAGACACACAGACAAATGTGCTGTCTGAGAGGAAAGGAAGTCTTTGGAAAATCCAGGCAAATGGCTCTGATTGGCTTGGCTCAGATCATATTCATATCCCTACCTAGACTAATGATTTTTGAGGTTGCATGATTGTCTCATCTGGTTCCAGAGCCCATCTCTTGACCAGGATGGCTGGGCCAAGTTAGAAGAAGACAGCTGTAGTTCAGCTATAAGGTTAGAGAAGAGGGGAGAGGGAGAAATGGTTTCCTTAAAACAGAAAGTTAGCTCAGACATGGCCCAGGAAGGAATTAGTCTGAAGTTAGAAATTACTATTGCTTGTGTCTATTCCATATATATTAATGATTTATCACCACTTCTACTTCTTTTCCAGTTGTTCATACTGCCATAAGGGTGTTTGTGTGTGTGTATGTGTTCAGCTTTACTCAAAAAGCAGATCTGATTATGACATTCTTAGATTAAAATCCATTATTAGTTTTCTAACGTCCCCACAGGTTAACTTGAATTATTAAACTGCCATCTCTCCAACTGCAATGTTCAGCATTCTCCATCTTCCAGAGAGCTACCCTCTGGTCAAACAGCACTTGTTTTTTATGTCTACCTATACCCCAGGCTATCTCTTCCCCTGGCTCTTTACACATGTCATTACCTCTGCCATCACCATGCTTTTCATTTCTCTTAATGACAAGTACCAGTTTATCATTCTGCTCATACCCAGTCTTCACTTCCACTGGACTTGGCTATGTTCTCTCCATCTATGCGTCCTGTAATTTCCTTACTATAAAAATCATCACATTTTATTCAAATCATTTTAAAGACAGTTTTCCTATCTTTAAAAGGCCTTTTTTCTGAATAGCACAGCTTGTTTATTCATTGAAAAAAAAAACAATTTTATAGACCAGCATTGTCCAATAAAAATATTATGTGTCACATATGTACTTTTAAATTTTCCAGGGGCACATTTAAAGAGGTAAAAGGAAACAGAAGAAATTGTTTTAATGATATAGTTTATTCATCCCAGTTTCTCCAAAATTTAGACATAATCAATCAAAGTTTATTAAAGAAAACCACTACATTCTGTTTTCTGGGTCTTCAAGAAGCAATGCGTCTTTTATACTTATAGCACATCTCATGTCAATTAAAAATTCAATTCTTCAGCCATATTAGTTGCATTTCAGGTGCCCAATAACTGTGTTAGTTAGTGGCTACCATAATGGACAGAGTATTTGTGAAAGTAATTTGTCTAACAGAAAAATTTTCTATTAGGAATTTTCTATTTTGCTAATAGAAATTCAGAAGTATGGTGAAAGAGCTTATTCCACAATTCATTGCCTTATGTATGTCTCTCCTCCTGGCTCATTTTTATTTTTAACAGGGCTAAAAAGATATTCAGTATAATGATCTTAATTTGAGGGTGGTTTACCAGCAAGTGTAGATGAGCAACCACAATAAATGGGAACTTTTCTGACATCACTTATGCTCAGTGCTAGAACTGTCCATTTTGGGTGTGAAGGCTTGATTCCCATAGTGAGCTGAGAGAGAAAACGAGAGCACTGTTCTTGTATCAGTAAATGGGACCTGAGCAACGCTCCATGAAATGGTGTCCTAGAAACTCCATCCCAGGTGCCCCCAGCATCACTGTTTTTTAAATGGTGGTGATGCACAGAGCATTTTGCAAATCTTTTCCTAACCACCCACTGGAGGATGTGAAGGCAGTGGTCCTCAGCTGCGAACAAAGCATCAGTGACCTGCTGCAGCATCAACCCGTACCTGAGCTTCTGAGAAAAATGGACTCTTTGTTTCAGGTAATTGGACTGGGGAAGAAATGATATTCATTTTGGCTTATAAGATTGTGATAAATCAATAGCTTTTAAGTCTTACTAGGGTTGCCATGTATCCCATACCAAACCACAATGCCCAGTAACTGAATTTTTTATCTGGCAGCTAATTCTGCTTTTATAAATCGGTGTCCATGGTTGTCTCTGGAGAATCTCTGGTATTTAGAGAATCTCTGGTATTCCATTCTGCTGCTTCTGTTGAAACATTTGGAAATGACATTAAAAAATGGTGCCACTGAAGGCAAGTAGATTATCCAGATTTCTTGCTTTGAAAGAGATACTGTCAGATGTTTACTTTTATTTATATTTAATGAGGATGATTCATTCCCAGTAAATTAATCACAGTTCCTTCAGCTAGGAAAAATCTGAGATGACATTCAGGTTATCTCGGTCCCCAAACAGTGTAGAAATTCTTTTGCGCGCAAGCTGTCAGCTCCCACAACTAACATTTTCAGTGGATGGGAATTAAATACTCTTTGGAAAAAAGACTTCCATATGCACACAATTCTTAATCTTTGATCCTTTTACTCTTCATTCCTTCTAATATTGAGCTCATCTCTGTTATCACAAATCTCCATCCATCTTTCTTTTTTTCTAATTCAAAATTTTAAAGAATTAAAGAACTGAAAATATCATCTTCCGCATGACAATCTTTAATATATTTGAGCCAAACCCTCCCCAAATAGACTTTTGCCCAAGCTCAAATGTCCACATTTTCCTTAGCAGTTTAAAATCAATTTACATATCCATCACTGTCTTGCCATTTGGATTTGTATAATCTTTGAAATTGCAGTATAACTTTTAAAATATAGAATTCATAACTAAATATGTTTCTTTAGGTAATCTTACGACTATGAAAAAGAGTGGAGATATTATCTCCCTCCATCTAAATTTATAGTTATGTAGCCTAAGATTTCACACGATCACATGCTGAGATGAATGTTTCGTCTTCTATTCTTTAATTATTTATCTGTATTTTGTTTTCTTTAGATAAATTTCCTTTTTTGCACTATGAAATATATTTTAAAATACAGGAAAATATAGAATAGTTTTTAAAAACTATTATATTCAGCACACATACTCTGCCTTTTTAACTACTTTGTCACATTTGCATTGGAATTTTTTATCAAAAGAAATACAATGACTCAGACAAAAGACTTTAAAAAGTCTCCCTGGTACATTTTATGCATTCCTTCCCCCCAATTAATCATTATTCTAAGGCAATATATATTATTTTCATGAATGTTTTTCTACTTTTGTCTGTATCTATCCATATCCATATCCATATTCATATGTATAGCTAAATCATCTTTAATCATATCTATAATTATCTCTATATCTAAAACTAGTTTAGAATATTTTAGGTGTATGTACATTTCTGCAGCTTGCTTTTATCACTCCAGATGTTCGTTGGATTTATTCATTGCCACATTTAACGTGTTTCTTTTCCTATAGATTAGCATATGTGTCCTCCTTTTTAAATTTTTTTGCTATTACAAAACATCATTAATATTACATATATGTTTATATACGTATATACACTTAGATATTTACATATATGTGTGCACATAACTTTTTAATATATAAATTTAGAACAGTTTTAGATTTTCAGAAAAATTAAGAAGACAAGAAAGTTCCCGTATACCCAGGACACAGTTTCATTTGTATGGCATATTTCTTAGAATTATTGAAACAATCTAGATTCATCATTATTAATTAAAGTCAATACTTTATTTGTACTTATTCAGTTTTTTCCCTAATGTCTTTTATTTGTTCCAAGATACCATCCAGGATACCACATTAAGTTTAATAGTAACGTTACCTTAGGCTTCTTTTGACTATGGCTGTTATTTTCCTTGTTTTGGTGACCTTGACAGTTTTGAGGAGTTCTGGTCTAGCATTTTGTAAAATGTCCCTTGAATGGGATTTGTGTGATGTTTTGCTCATGATTAGACTGGGGTAATGTGTTTGGGGGAGGAAGACCACAGAGTTAAGGACGATTCTCGTCACGGCATGCCAAGGGTACATCATACAAGGCTAACATGATGCTAAACTTGATCTCCTGCTGAGGTGGTATTTGTGACATCTCTCCACTGTAAAGGTTCTCTTCCCTCCCTCTTTCCATGCCATGCTCTTTGGAAGGAAGTCACTACAGACAGCCCACACTAACGGAGTTGGGAATTATGCTCCGTTTTCTTAAGACCCGAGCATTACATAAATTATTTGGAATTCTGTTCTGTATGGGAAACATCTTTCTTCTCCTCAACTCTTTATTTATTTAATAATTTAGTTTTATCAGTATGGACTCAGGTGTATTTATGCTATACTTTGGGTCACAATCCAGTATTACATTATATATTCTTTTGCTCAGAGTTTTCCAAATTTGGACACTTAGAACTTTCTCAGTTGTCTCCTGTTTCCTTTCATATATCCCCATTAGTGTGGGTTTCTTTTTCGAGAACTTATTTTATGACAATACACAGGGCTCCGGGATCCTCCAGGATCCCCCATTCACTTAATTATTAAGTCATTTATATAAATAAATGTGGACAATGAATATTTATTTTATACTTCACGTGAATACTTCCTTACTTTCTGGCACTATATACTTCAGGATCATCTTATACATTTTCTCCCCCATTCTTAGAATCACCTGTTTCTTCAAGGAGCTTTCTTATCATTGGATAATAGCATTAGAAAACAAAATCTGGGCACTAAATATGCTGGCTGCTGTTGGGTGTCACTGCTCATCATCCCTATCAACTGACAGAGCAAGGACATGTATGTCTGTATACTAACCTGTGTCACATATCTAGTATCTATAAATATTTCCATATGTATGCATCTGCAGATATATCCCACTAAACATGACTGCATACTGATGTCTCCAATTCTAATTTATTACCACTTGTATGATTCTAGCCTTCTCTCCTTGCTTGACTGTACTCTCTCACTCTCACAGTGAGAAACATAGCTCCTATGATTGATCCTCTAGTCACTTCATTGTTAGCTCCAATATATATAAATAGTGGTTCTTAGAATTCTTAACCCTTATCCCCATAGGAAAGAACTTCAACAACTAGAGGACCGTGCATATGTAGTTTCTTTTGCCTTTGGCCTTACAGATTTCACTGATTTCTAAAGTGACTCAGAGCAGCACCTTTTTCCCCCACCTACATGGGTTGTTTTGTACATTTGGAGGATAGTTAGATTATTTTGTCACATTCTTCATTCTATCATGGTTTTCCTCCATCATTTCAAATAATCCTTTTTAACAGGCATGAATTGTGGTGCAAATTTCTGTGAGTTTTGATAAATACAACATGACATAAGCTGCTATTATAAAATCATACAGAATAGTTTTACTACTCTAAAAAAATCACTGTGATTTACATATTCAACCCTCCACTCAATACGGGACCTTTGCTAAGCACTGGTCTTTTTATCATCTCTATAGTTTGCCTTTTCCACAATGCCAAATAATTTCACTTAGCAATATTCAAGATTCATCAATGTCTTTTTGTCACATGATAAATCATTTCTTTGTATAACCAAAGATATTTCACTGTATAACTAGACACAGTTTGTTTATACATTAACCTGTTGAAGGACATCTTTGTTTCTTCCAGTTTGGGGTAATTATACGTAAAGCTGCTATAAGCAAGCAATGCAAGCTTTTGTGTGGACCTAAGTATTAAATTTGGTTGCATAAATATCCAGGAGTGCAATTACTGGAATCAATGGTAAGGTTATGCTTAGTTTTGTAAGAAGTACCAAACTGTTTTCCAAAATGTCTATACCATTTTGAATTCCCACCAGTAACTAACGACCAGTGATACTGACTGTTTTTTTATATGCATATTTGCCATCTGAACATCTTCTTTGGAAAGACGTCTATGCGGATTCTTTGTGAACACTTGGGATTTGAAATGAAAAAATATTTATACAGTAGCAAAAAAACTGAAATACTTCTCCACAAATCTAACAAAATATGTACTTAAACTGATATGCAGAAAACTACCAAACTCTGATGAAAGAAACCAGAGAGGACTTGCTATAGTTAAGATGTTAATTCTTCCCAACTTGATCTGTAGTAGAGATTCAATGCAATCTCAAACAAAATCTCGAAAGTCATTTTATTTTATTTTGCATGGGCAGGCTCTGAGAAAGTTATTTTTGATATCCACAAATTCATTCCAAAATTTATATGGAAAGACAAAATAGCTAGCACGCTATATTTAAGAACATAATATTTAAGAAAAATGACAAAATTGGATTTCAAGACTTATTATGAAGCTATAGTTATCAAGACAGCATGATTTCAGTGAAAGAACAGACCCATAGATGAATGTGACAGAAAAGAGAACCCAGACATACACCAAACAAATACAGTCAACTTATCTGTAACCAAGGAGCAAAGGTGACTCAATGTAGGAAGGATAATTTTCTCAACAAATGCTTCTGGAACAGTTCTGTGTCTATATGCAAGAAAAGGAACGTAGACTTAGTTCTAACATCCTTCACACACCTCCTTCCCCTCCCCCTCACAAAACAAAAAAACTTGTAGAAGAAAATATAGGAGACAAATCTTCAACCTTGGTTTAGTGATGAGTTTTTAGATGCAAAACCAAAAGCACAGTTTATAATTTAAAAAAAAAAGTAGTTTGGGGGTTTCTTAAAACAGCAATGTCGGGCAGGCCACGGGGATTGGCAGGCAGTATTCTCACCTGCCATACTGGAGACCCGGGTTCAATTCCTGGTGCCTGCCCATGTAAAAATAAAAACAGTGTCTTTTGCACAGATGTTTTAAGACATGTAGGACAATTCACAGAAACAGAGAAAATACTTTCAATACACATTGATAAAGGGCTCCAAAATATGAAAAAAAACACTTAAAACTCAACAATAAGTAACTCACTTAAAAATGAGAAATATACCTGAATAGACCCCTCAGCAAAATAATATAGAGGTGGTAAATAAGCATATAAAAAGTTGCTCAATACCATTATCCATCAAGGAAATAGAATTAAAAATCACAGTAAGATACCACTTCACACTCTCTAGGATAAGTACAATCAAAAGACAGATACTATGTATTAGCATGGATTTGGATAAACTATAATGTTCATATACTGCTGGGGAAACACAAAATAATACACTTTAGAAAACAATGTGGCTGTTCCTGAAATGGTTAAACACAAAGTTATTATACAACAATTCCACCCCAAGTTATAATATAGCAATTCCACTCCCACAAATATGCCCAAGGGAAATGAAAGCATATATCTATGCAAAAGCTGATCAACAAATGTTCATAGGAAGTATTATTCATACAACCCCCAAAATGGAAACAACACAATTGTCTATCAACTGAAGAATGGAAAAATAAAATGTGATATATACATACAGTGGATTATGATTCAAATTGTGAAAAGGAATGAGTTCTGATACCTGCAACATAGATGAAACTTGAAGGCAACATGTTGACTGAAATAAGCCAGACACAACAGGATAAATATGATATGCTCTCACCGAATAAGAAAATTCATAGAGTCAGAAACTAGGAAATAGCTAACTAAGGGCCAGTATGGGAGTAGGGAATGGGAAGTTAACACTTACATTTCAACTTCCTGATTTTTAGATAACAAACCTAAGCCCAAATATTTCCCAAGATCAAACAGCCAGTGGGTAGCACAAACTGTACTGAAACTCCCATCTCCTGTTTCCAGCACAAAACTTCCTTAAAAATTTGGAAATAAGTATATTAATTTATTACACAAAAATATTTGACATATTATGCAATATGCAAACAGAATACAACATGCAATTATATCAGAAATTTGGTGTATCTAAAATTAATGTCATTTTAACAAACATTAAATAAAATTTATGTAACCACATTTATTTAACTTAACTAATTTCAATTATTCTCTTGAAATGTAGAATAATTCTGTTTTGTATTTGCAGGGAAGTGGAGGCATGGGGAGGGTTGCTATGAGAGGGGTTATTAATTTAGAGAGGTGAACACAAATTCCTCCTCTGATAGAATTTAAACTTAGACTATGTTTGCGGTTTTTCTTTTAGATTTTTCTGTCTAAAGCAATGGCTTTCACGGGTATTATATCTATTTTCCTTTTCAAAAATAGAACTTGAATAAAGACTCTTGCAGGGCAGTTTTACAGATAAATAGTCTCTACAGTCAACTTTTCTTGTTTATATCTTAGTCTTTCTCTGATAAGACAAAGACTTATCTACCTATTCTCGTGCTGAAAATTTCAAAGGTGTATAATTTTTCATTTTTAAGTGAAAAATAACTGCAAAGGAAATCTCAGGAGTGTATATGGAAGAGAAAAAGATGTGGGCATAGTCATGATCTTTTCCTTAGGTTTGTTTTCGTGAAAACTATTTATGGTTAATTAATATAAATAATATAATATGCAATATAATTCTTTTTAGAATACTGCATCATAGAAACTGCCAGTTCTTCCTCTTCTTTAACCCTTGGCATGTCCTAGCAGTAGCCAAGGAATGACCACGGTAAAAGTGAGAATTACTGGGATCATTAGCTAATGCTAGTAAATGAAGTGAGTGCAGAGCATGAGGTGTGTAAGAATTCATTGCCTGTACCAGAGAAAAAAGTTGTATAAAAAGTGAATTATTATTCCAAAGTGAATCCTTAAATTATCCTCCAAGGTTCAACTTTTATTTCATGCCTGACCTAAGTTCTGGGACCTTCCATCCCTTTCTGGGTGATGACAGAGTGGGGTCCAGCACTTCTCACACTGAGCTAAACTCCAGTGTTGGTAAAATGTGAGAGTAGTGGGAGAGTTTTCAGAGGATACTGGATTTGGGATCAATTAAATATAGTTTAGAAATGGGTCCGAAATCATAAGTTTCCAGTGAAAGGTGAAGCAGTTCATTTTAAGAATGCATGCTGTGTTGAAAGTAAAAATAATTTAAATGGAACTTCGGACAGGAGATCAAATTGATTTTACCCTGTCTCTCTGGGCTACTGTGCATACTAATACTAAACCACTGTCACACACATTCTAAGCATTTTATTTATTTTCAGAGAAACTTCCTCATTTATTTCTGTTAACTTTGTATCTGCCTAATTAGCTAGTAAATCAATAGTTACCACTGAAATGCACATACAGAATAACAGAAGAGAAAGTAGTTTTGGAGAAATTGAAGATGTTTCAAGAGGTAATCCAAAGCAAACTTGCATCCTCTTTTACTTATTACTATTCTTCAAAGGGTCACAAAAAATCCCCCCCCCAATTTTTTAGCTAGTAAGTATAAATGTTTGTCATGCACACTAAAATTCTGAATTGAAATATATTTCCTACTAGAAATTGATGCAAAATAATTAAACTTTTCCTGTGCTGAAATGTACTCATGGCCCAGCTGGAAACTGTAGGAAACTTAAGGCAGGCTTTACAAGTCAGATGATTTGTAGATATTCAAATTCAATTTAGTGCTTCATACAGATTTTGAAAACTGTAAAATGTCATTGCAAGACGGGGGTGGGGAGACCTGCTCCAGGCCAGCCAGCACCGCGGGGGTGGGAGGATGAGGCTGCCAGGAAGGGGTGGAGGCACTCCCTGGGCTCAGCATCCTTCTCTCCCACTAGCTGCCACCCTCCACTACATCCCGCCCCACCCATCCTCCTCCTCCCACCTGACTGCCTCATCCCACCGTGACTCACAGCCACCTCCAGAGTCAGACACTGGCTTCTACCAGTAGTCAGACAGCATCCTGCCCCTCTATGGAGCCATGTTTATCAGATGAAGTTTTTTCAGGCCCCTAAATCATGCTGAGCAAACATTTAAAATAAAAAAAAAAAAAGGAAAACTATTTAAGACATAAATAATTGTGTGCTGTAATTCTAAGTTGCTGGTGATCGCAGAATTCCGGCTCACAGATTGGGGTTCTCCTCTGTCTCAGATTATTTGGCTACCAAGTTTACCAATGACGTCAGGGAAGCAAGACAAGAAGAAACAAAACTGGAAGGTGTAGAACCAAAATTCACTCTGGTCTTTGGTTCATCATGCATATACAGGCCGCCTTGAATGAAAAGAAGGTAACGTTGAGTGCTTGCAATATACAGTTTGTATTTCTCAGCTTTCTCGAGTTGTGGAAGCATGATGTAAGTTTTTAAAAGACAACTTCACCCATTGTACTGTCAGAATCTGTTCTTTTGCTGATGCACAAGGTTGTACAGATTTGCATAATGTGGTTCACAATTATACTATGAAGCATTTCATGGCAGTAATTAGAAACCAGGAATCTGTGCCGTCAACATCTACTGAAATTGCAAAGCTCTTGGCCAGTGACAACATGAACATCCCTAATGTAGAGACAATATTGAATGCACTTTTCACTTGGGTCCATCATGATTTGGAACAGAGGTGGAAAGATTTCAGTAAATTTTGGCTTGTATTAGGCTACCTCTGCTTGCACCAAAGTTCCTAGCAGACCGAAAATAAATAATGTACTTTTTGGGGATGATATAGAATGTCAGGAACTCATTATGAAAGCAATTAAGAATCACTTATTACCAGAGAGATAGCCCATATAACAAAGTCCTTGAACAAAGCTCAGGAAGTCAACTCTTGGTATATTTGCAGTTGGATGAATGGATTCAACAAAAGGAGCCACAAGCATCGAAAAGTATGATCTCTGTACAAATATGTGGACTCCTATAGCAAATATGAATGAGGGGGCTATAGTTTGGTGTTGAAGTGTGAAGTGACACACTGTATGTAGTTGGAGGAAGAGGCAGACTGAAAACTTTGAGCTCTGTAGTGTTACAACTCCCCCCACACAACTTGGAGTGTGATGCCTCCTATGTCCACACATAGGCATGACCTTGGTGTGGCTGTATTAGGAGGTCCCATGTATGCAGTAGGAGGGCATGATGACTGGAGCTATTTGAACACAGTTGAAACATGGGACCCTTAGGCTTGCCGGTGGAATTTTGTTGCCACAATGTCTACCCGGAGGAGCACAATAGGTGTGCCTATACTGAGTAGGAGAAAATTGTATGCAGTTGGTGGTCGAGGTGGAAGTTCTTGTCTCAAATCAATAGAATATTTTGATACTCATACTAATAGAAGGACACTCTGTGCACAAATATCAAAAAGCAGGGATGCAGTAGGAGTAACTACCTTGAAATGGATTGCTGTATGCTATTGGAGGCCACATTGCTCCTGCATCCAACATGACTTCCAGACTTTCAGGGTGTGTGGAGAGATATGACACCAGAACAGACTTGTGGACTGCAGTGGCATCTATGAGCATCAGAGAGATGCAGTAGGGGCTGTTTACTTGATGGTAAACTATATGCTGCTGAAGGGTATGATAGACAGATTTATCTTACTACAGTGGAAGCCTATGATCCCAGACAAATGTGTGGACACAGGTTTCTCCACTGTGCTAGGAAGAGCTGGGGCTTGCGTTGGGACTGTAAAATTATAATTTAGTTCTTTGTTTTCTAGATAAAGATTTCCTCCTCCTCTGAATTTAGTTCAATTCTACAATCGATGGATATATTTTTCGTAAGCCTGCAGTGCCATGTCCTTGGACACAAAGGGCCTGATCTCAAAAGAAGATGTTAAAACAAGAGAGGAAAGAGTAAATTAACCAAGACTAAACAGTGTCATTTTCTTAGTTAAGTCAAAACTACAGCTGACTGATTGTGAATATGTATTCTTGATATAAAATATGAGGACAAATGTACTGCTGCCAAATAAAACCAAGTGTTAACTGGGAATTTTACTTATTCATAGTCAAACACACTTTACTCACATTATCTAGATTTCTTTTACTACAGTGCAAGCACACCAGATAAAATTTCTAAAGTTTTACTTTGTAACTTTTTTTATCATACATGAGTTGATGATAAAAAAAACAAAACATTTTTGTTTGCTTGCTGGTTTAACCACAGCCACTATTTTAATAACATACCATGTTAGTTAGTATTCTCAGAAACATAGTAATGTTTTCTGAGTATGGATTTTATTTCTAAAAGTGGTTTAGTCCAATGAATAGAGAAACACATCAGAGTCATAAGAATAACTGCCAGATAAAAACTTGACACAACCATTCCATTACATCTAGATGCACCAAGACTACAATACTATATTACTAAATTGAAATTAACAACGATGTTTGTGTTAGTCAGTGTTATCTAGAGAAAAAGAACCAACATGAGATATCTGTAAATATAAGATTTATAAAAGTGTCTCTCACAACTGTGAGAATGGAAGAGTCCAAAATCTGCAAGGAGGCAGTGAAGCTGGCATTTCCAATGAAGAATCTCGATGAAGTGTCTGGACAAACACCACAAGAGAGGCTTGCTGGATGAAGAAACATCTCTTCTCTCCCTTAAAAACCTTCAACTGACTGGATTATTTCATTGGGGAGACATGATTTAGTTGATCACAGATGTAATTAGCCACAGATGCAATCAACTGACAGATGATTTAATAAACCAGCCTTCCAGTTTGTCAACCAACCATGAAATATCCTTGCAGCAATGATCAGGCCAGTGCTTGCCTGACCAGACAACTGGGCATGATCACTTGGCGAAGTTGATACCAGAACATTAGTGCTTTACACTATGTAAAACATCACAGTGTTTCACATTAAATTTAAGATATGCAAATGTATGTAGAAAAAGTAATATATCCTATAATATTCTTGTTCTCAACTATTATTTAATTTTAAAGATTTGTTTTCTTCATGTTATCAAACAAGCTCAAACCTAGATTCTATGTCCATAAAATATATTCCTAGTTACTGTACAATAAATTCATCTAGACAGTGCTGAGGTCAATTTATCAATTTATTTTTAGTTTCTCCAGAGGTCAGAGCCTGATTCAGTTAAGAAGGGGGAGGCATACCACAGCATTCATGGCAGATGGACATATCTAACATAAAATAGCACAATAAGGTTGAAGCTCAATATGTGGAGTAAGATGTAGTTATGTGGACTTCAGACAAGATAAGACCTGAAGGCAACAGACATTACTATGTAGAAAGAGGGTTACTATATAGTACTACAAGTATAAATTCTCTAGGAAGTTATGACAATTTAAAAATGTTAAGCTCCTCGGGTGATTCAGTGGTAGAATGCTAGCCTTCCATGCAGGAGACCCGGCTTTGATTCCTAGACCATGTACCAAAAAAAAAAAATGTTATGCCTCTAATAACACCTCCTCAAAATATATACAGTGTAGCAAAAACTGTCTGAATTACATGAGAAATATATAATTCCACAATCATAATGGGAGATTTTAACATAACTTTCTCAGTAACTGGTAAACATGAGAAATAATAAAATTGTGAAATTTGAATATGATCAACTCAAATAGAAATATGTCATGACCCAAAATTATATGAAATTCAGATTTCAGTGTCCATTGACAAAGTTTTCTTGGAAAACAGCCATGCTTAATAGTTTACATATAAACTATGCTACGATAGCAAAACTGAATAATTGAAGACTGTATGTCCCACACAGCCTAGCTTCTCATTTACAGAAAAAGTTTGCCAACCCCTGGTTTAATCTAAGCCTTCATAAGTGATAAGCTTTGCATTTCTTGTTTTCCTTGACAATATCTGTTGATGTGTTCTAGGATTCATTTTAGTTTTTGTGTGCCAGATATTAAAAAGTGGAGAATTAATCCTAGAACAGAGGACAGGAGACTTGTCAAAAATTTTATAAGATAAATGTTTTTCGAACAAAACATTTCTTGGTTGGGAAAACTCCCCTTGAAATCTCTAATTCAAAATATTGGTCTGACAGCAAAGGAAGAGAAGTAACATACTTGAGCTCAAGTCTTCCAAAAAAAAGAAATTTTTGAGACTAAAAAATTCCATCAGGAGACCTAGTAAAGTGTGCAATAGCTGGAGTCTAATCAGTGTGTCACCATCAAAACGTAGACTGTAAGGTGATAGGTTATGTCATCTTTCAAAAACCAGGGCAACGATCCTGCAAACCATCGTGAGTTATTTTTCATTTTGTTTCATGTTCTTACAATGCTTGGGGCTGCATTAAAACACATAATTTGGATCTAACTTCATTAGTTCACCCCAACATTTCCATCCCAGCAACAGGAAAGGGCAATGTGCTTTAAGGTGGGTAACCCTATTTTTAACGTGATGATATTTGTTACTTAAAAAAATCATTTTAAGTGTCTCAGCACGAGAGAAGGTCTAAACATTCTTTTCTCTGTTGAAGAAGGAAAATGTATTGTTTGCGCTACTCAACAGTCTGTTTGCCTAAAGTCAGATCTACTGAGCAACACTGATTTAATAATGCCTAAGGCTAAACAAACAATCTAGTTTTTTGTTGTTATTTATTTTTGCTTCATCAGATATTAAAAGAAGAAAATGTAGTTAATCCTGATTGAAAACTTCCCCTTCTGTTGTCGTCCACCTAGTTCAAGAACAAATGTGAGATCCATATTCTCTCAAAGAAGGGAAATGTATGGAAATTGTTTCTCTTGTTTTTCAAAATATTGGAATTAATTTTATTGGTACAAAAATGGAACTAGATTTCCCTGTGCCGATATAGAGCTTATTTTTCCACATTTCTGGAGCCTATCTGATTATGTCACTGTCTTATTTTAAATCAATCAAGAGCTCTCAGAACCCGCAGGAATATAAGCTCTTGACAAAATCTCTAACCTCCTGTCTTGGTGGTTTCCTACTTTTGCCTCTTGCCCTATAGACTATTGATCCATTTGTTCTTCCAAGAGCATACATGGTAAGCACAGCACCTGACAAAGGAGAGTGTGATGAATGTTTATTAACGAAAACAGGTTCCATTTATTAGAGATGCTTCTTCCACTGTGTTCTTCCAGAATTAAGCCTTCCTCTGAGAATGTTATTTCATGGTCAGTTTATTAATTTTATATTCTTTAATTATTTTCACCATTCATGCATTTTTCTAAAAACTCTCAAAACCATTGTTTGAGAATTCTCAAAACTAATGTTTGAGTAACTGCTTAGACTTTCTGAACTTTATGTGTAAAGTCCAAGGGCTTTCTTGCTTTCTAGAGAAAGCCCGGAGGCAGAGAAGTAAAGCAATACCCAGCCAAATGCTTTAAAGTACATGCTGAGCTGAAATCAAATAGTCAGAAACAAAGTGGAGTACAGGAATACAAGCAACTGCTACTGCACCTCTTATTCTTAGTTAGAGATTTTTTTTTCCTTGTTAGAGATTTTATCAAGAATGGATGCTAAATTTTATCACATGCTTTTTCCACATATTTTAAACTCATTAATGATATTTTGCATTGATTGATTTGTTAATTTTAAACCAATTTCTCATTCTTGGGATAAATATGAATTGGTCGTGCTGAATTATCGTATTAATAATATAACTGTTTATTATTATTGTTATACATTTCTTGATTCAGTTTGCTCTTCTTATGTTTAGTATTTATATAATTTATGCACCTAAATTCAGAAATAAGGATTTTTCTTTTTCAAACTCAAATTATCAGGTTATAGAATCAATGATATGCTAAACTCATTAAATGTATAGTGTAGTGTTCTATTTTTCTTTACCTGAAGGAGACTGCATAAGAATGGAATTATTAGTTCTTAAATGTTTGGTAGAATTTGCCAGTAAAACCATCTAAGGATTCTTGGTGGGAAGATTATTAACACTGATTTTCATTTTTGTTAATGAAAATAAGCTCAATTTTTTTCTACATTTTTTTGATACAGTTATGGTGAGTTATGTTTTATTCATAGCAATTTATCCATTTCATTGAAGTTTTCAAATTCATAGTTTGTTTATAGTACATTATTTTAAACTTTGATATATTTATGGTTATGTCTTCATTTTATCTTGCTTTTTTTCTTTGTTCTTGATCAATCTCATCATTTTGTCCATTACATTAGAGTTTTAGACAACCAACATTTGGCTTTGTTTTCACCTCTATTGTATCTTATTTCTATTTCATTGACTGATGCCTTATGTTTTGTTTTCTTCATCTCTCTAAATTCTTTGGATCTATTATTTTATCCTTTATTCTAATTTTTAAAACGAGACATTTGGCACCTATTTTTTAGCACTTTCTTTTCTCATAAGAACAATGTAAGCTATGGATTTCTCTCTAAATGCTGCTTTACCTGAATCACATATATTGATATGTGGTATTTTGGTCAATTGGATTATGGTTCCTTCCTCACTCCATAAGTTACTTAGATTTATTTTGGTAATTTCCAAACAAATAGGCTTTTTCTTACTATCTCTTGTATTTACTTTTTAATTTAATTGCATTATAACCCTAGAACATAATCTCTTTTAAATCTCTTGAGATTATTTTTTAATTGGCTGAATATGGGCTAAATTTCCATACATGTTCTGTGTATGTGTTTGAAAAAAGTATGCATTTGGCAGGTATTTGCATACTGTATTCCATCATGTCCTTTAGTTCAAGCTTGCTGATGTTCAAATTTCAATAATTTTATTAGTTATTGCTCATATGTATCAGTTACTGAGAAAGTTATGTTAAAATTTCACATTATCATTGTGGAATTTTGCATTTCTCAGGTAATTCTGACAATTTTTGCTATACTGTATATATTTTGAGGCTGTATTATTAGGGGCATAACATTTTTTAACTGTCATAACTTCCTAGAGCATTTATACTTGTATAAATATATATATATGTATATATATAGTAAACCTGTTTCTATATAATAATATCTTTTGCCTTCTGGTCTTTTTTGTCTGATATCCATATAACTATAACAGTTATGTCAGATACACCTTATTCCACATATTGAGCTTCAACCTTATTGTGTTATTTTATGTTAGATATGTCCATCTGCCATGGATGCTGTGGTATGCCTCCCCCTTCTTCCCTTCTTCCTTTCTGTAACAGGAATGCTATGGATGGAAGTTCAGAAGCACCTTGAATAATTAGACCATCTGCAAATGGAAGCTTTGTGCTCTGGATTTTGCAGTAGCAGCAGGGGGAGCCTGGATCTCTGATGACTGTGGAACCATGTTTCTTCCTTTTCATATTTCATCTTTAGGCATAAGCCACTTATTTTGGCTTTCTTCCATATGCAGCTAAGTTGAATCTTAACTCTTACCTCTGGAGAAACTAAAGATAAATTGAACTCAGCACTGTCCAGCATATGTTTTATGAATATAGAATCTAGGTTTGTGCTTGTTTGAATAACTACACATGGAAGTTTGAAATTTAATATTTCTTTAAGAAGTTTTTAGATAAAATGTTTTTGCAGTTCAGAGTAGATATCTGTTGCTGTACCAGAAAAGTTATTTTGAAGGTGATAGTTTTCAAGCTGAGCTTTGAATAAAAAGATAGGGTTAAGACATAGGATAAAGGGAGGAGAGGTATTACAGTTATAAGAAAATATATATATATATATATATATACATAAGAGTCAGAAGGAGGATGTGAGATTTTTTTTTTACCAGTAATTATTTTTTTAATTGAAATAACTAAATATTGGCATGTAATGGGAAATGGTAGCAGATTTGGTAAGGTGGCTCAAAGTCAAATTGTTAAGGTCCTTGAATGCCAAACATAAACATTTGAAAATGGCTTGTTTTCAATGCAGTTTTCTTCTATTGGAAAGGGCAGAATAACTTGAAATTTCAAATCATAAAGTTATGCTCCAAGGTATTTGATTTAGTGAAGTCATTTAGATTCTCTGAGTCTCAATTTTCCCTCATGGAAAGGAATTTTAGATATCATCTATGCAAGTTAGGAAGGCACATGTGAGCACATTCATAAATTTTGAAGCACTTACAGGAATGTAAGCAAAAATATTCACTATAAAATGAACCTCTAGAGTTTTATTGTCCAGTAAAGGAAACAGACCAGAAATTAGTTAATTTAAAACAGTGATAAAGGCTAAAACTGTTATCGACCCTCTCTGGTCTGGGATCCTAGAACAGGTTCCCTGTCTGGTGTTGCTCACACCAATAGAATGAAACCAGATTTGATGAAGCAAAGCAGAATTCTATTATTTGCCCAAAGAATGGAGAAGTGTGGACTCGTGTTCTAAAGACACCTTCTCCCCTAAGGGAAGTGAGTGAGATAAGGGGGCATCACCTGGGCATGTGCAGATGGACCCTTTCTGCACTTGGCACCATCTGCATTCTGCATTTCTGCATGCAGTGTTCAGCTGTGGTTATTTTGACTGCTTTTGTGGTTACTGGCTCCCTGTGCTTGATTTCTGAAAGCAAGCATGGGTCAGTCAAAAGTTGGGTGGAAATTTTTATGGGTGCTAATCCAAGGGTGATGCTTTATCTTGGTAACAATCCTCCCCTCTGACTATCCACTGCTCCTTATTCTTGAGGGGAGTTGAGAGCAGGAGGTCTGGCTTCTATAGCTACTTCCTGCTGAATGTGAACAGTGTGATGGGCTCAATAGAGAAGCAGAAACTTTCCTTGGCTACCTTAAGGTATGCTTGGTTGTCACCAGGCTGAAGGCTCAATTGTTCACAACCCTGAGTCATAATCATCTTCAACTTAATGGCCTCAAGTCTCTTGCTTACAAAGGATGATACACAGTTGAGGATTCAGGGCCCAATTTTTGTAACAGCAGAATTGCCACTTGGATTCCTAGGGATAGGAGAAACCAGTTAAATTTGGGGATTGCATGTTTCTATATTCCATTTATCTGCTGCTGGCTGGCCCTTGGCTTGACTCCTGAGCCATTTGGCATGTTCAAGAATGGTTTTAATGCTAGTTTCAACCTAACTGCTGGTATTGATGTAGAAACAGAAAGAGGTATAGCTAAAGTAGAATTCCCTCTTGCTCTAACACCATTTGACCCAGTGACTCTCAAAGTCTTTATACTTTGGCCCTCCAGGGATGCCAGTACCACATTTACCTTTATCTATGGGGATAGGCTAGATGCAGAGAACTGGGTTTGGGGAATGGTTTGTTGGCTTTAAATATGGGGTGTTATAGCCATGTGGACTTGTTATTGGGTGCCCTTCTACTTAGTGGTGCTTTTGAGAACCTCCAGAGGGTTGGTCATGGCACACCCAGCAGTTGGAGACTATGTCTTTCAATAATATCTGATGTAATTTTAATCCATGCATTATTGGCCCATGGACACATTTGATCCACAGTTCCAGTTATAGAGAGAAGCTTAAGTAGGAAAGTAAGGCTCATTGCTGAGCAAGCCATCTTTTATATTGAAACAAATTGCCTGGACCACAACTCTTTAGTGACCTCATTGAATGCTCTTACTGTCTGATACCCTCCATTTTTTTTTGACTGGTAGGATCAGGATGTTGCAGGCTAATGTGAAGGGCTGAATGGGTCCATGGCTTAGCAAGAGTTTTTCTTTTTTTCTTTTGATTATAGGGGCTAAGTCTTACTGCCTTAGGGGGTATTTTTTCCCACTGGGACAGGTGTACCTTTATTACTACTGGTTTGGCTTCCTTGGCCCATTCTGCAAGCCCTTGTGCCAAATCTCTAGGGTTTACTCCCAGCAGAACAGTTAAGAGTGGAGTGACTGAGCCTCTTTCCTTTTCCATTTTGGTCATTAACATGATGGGTCTGTGTCCCTAGTTTGTGTAAGAGATATCTTCTTGACAGGGCTAGGGCACAGTGGGACATAAAATAGGGAATGGAACAGAGTTTGTTCATTTAATTTTCACTCTAGGGGTTCTATAAATAATTTACTATTGCCATTTCCTTATACCTCCATTATATTAAATTTTTTGCTGGGTCAGTTTTCCAGATTTAGTGTTCAACATTGAGTAATTGGCTCCAGTTTCAATTAAAAAATTGACAGGTTTACCCTCTATGTCCAGTGTAAGCTGGTGCTCCTCAAGGGTTATGTTGATATGTCCAAGAGCCTGGTAATGAACCTCTTGGCTCTGGCATTCCTCATCCATCTGGATCATCGGGGATCCTTTGGGAGGAGGGGCTGGTTTGGAGTATCCACCTTTACCCCCTTTGGGGGTGAAAAGGGCATCCCTTTTCCAGTGCCCTTCACATCTGCATATTTAGCACTTGGGCCTTAGGCTTCCTGGTCCTCTATTCTTCCTGCGTAATGGGAACACACTCACCAGTGTCAGCTGTTTATCCTATGACTGTCCCTCCTTTGAATATTGGAAGCAGATAACTTGTTCTGAGTTTCACAGGTCCAGTCAGAGGAGACTTTTGCCTTAGGACAAACTATGCCTGTAACTGATTTTGATAAGACTTTGTACTTATTTATTATTACTGAAATGATTTTGGCTTTTGTAATAATGTGATGGAATGAGTATATTTTGCATATGGAAGGAACATGTCTTTGTCTTTTGGGGGCCCAGAGGGTGGAATGTACTGGCTTGAATCTGTTATGTACCCCAGAAAAGACTATATTCTTGTAATCCATTCTTGTGGGTACAGACCAATTTGGGTGGGACCTATTGTTTAGGTTGTTTCCATGGAGCTGGGACCCCAACACATTCAAGGTAGGTCTTAATTCCCTTGTTGGAGTCCTTAATGAGACATTCCTGCAGGATTAGTAGTTAACTTCTTAATTTTGCTCTTTCTTCTTTTTTAATAGCGACACTTAGTGCAATAAATTTCATTTTCAGCACTGCCTTCACTGCCTCCCATAAGTTTTGATATGCTGTGTTCTCATTTTCATTTGCCCTTGAGATATTTACTGATTTCTCTTGTAATTTATTCCTTGACCCACTAGTTGGCTTTTTTTTGTTTGTTGTTTTTGCATAGGCAGGCACCAGGAATCAAACCCAGGTTTCCAGCATGGCAGGAAAGAACTCTTGCCATTGCAGCACCATCGCCTGCCCCCACTACTTGTTTTAAGAGCATGTTGTTTAGCCTGAATATATTTGTGAATTTTTCTATCCTCCCAATCAACCTGTTATTGATTTCCAATTTCAATTCATTATTATCCGAGAAAACGTTTTCTATCCTTTCATCTTTTAAAATTCATTGAGACTGGCTTTGTGACCCAATATGTGTTCTATTCTGGAGAATGATCCATGGGCACTTGAGAAGGATGTATATCCTGTTCTTGTGGGATGGAATGTTCTATAAATGCCTATTAAGTCTAGTTTATTTATCATTATTCAAGATTTCTGTTTCCTTATTGATCCATTATCTAGATGTTCCATCCATTGATGAGAGTGGTGTATTGAAGTCTCCAAATATTACAATAGAGGTGTCTATTTCTCCCTTATGTGTTGACAGTGTTTGCTTCATGTATTTGGGGGCACTCTGGCTAGGTGTGTAAATATTTGTGATTGTTATTTCATCTTAACTGTCCCTTTTATTAATACATTGTGTCCTTCTTTCTCACTTCAAATGTAAAACAGTTAAACATCCAATTTATCTGATATTAGTGTAGTTATTCCCACTCCTTTCTGGTTGCAGATTGTGTAGACTATCTTTTCCCAACCTTTCACTTTCAATGTTTTTGTCCTTGTGGCTAAAGTGAGTCTCTTGTAGATAGCATATAGATGGATCCTGCTGGTTTTTTTTTTCATCCATTCTGCCAGTCTATATCTTTGACTGGGGAGTTTAATGGTTAATTAATGTTAATGGTAAAATTCAATCTTATTACTGTAAATATTGTATTTTTTCAACCATTTTGCCTTTTGGATTTTATATGTAATATCTTATTTTTTCTCTCTTTTTTCATCCTTTTAATTATCTCTACTGATAATCCTCATTTAAATACACTCCCCCAAACCTGCTGTCTTTCCTATCAGCCTATAGCATTAACTTTGGTATTTCTTATACAGCAGATTCTTGTTTACAAACTCTCTCACTGTCTGTTTATCTGTAAATATTTTATGTAAATATTTTAAACTCTACCTCATTTGTGAAAGACAGTTTTCCCAGGTATAGAATTCTTGACTGGCATTTTTTTCTCTTTCAGTATCTTAAATATATCATACCACTGCTCTCTCACCTTCAGGGTTTCTGTTGAGAAACCCAAACAATCTTATTGAGCTTCCCTTCACTTTTCCCTTGCTGCTTTCAGAATTCTCAGTCTTTAGTATTTGACGATCTGTTTAGTATGTGTCTTGGAGTAGGTCTACTTGGATCTACTCTGTTTAGTGCATGCTGCAATTTTTGGACCTGTATTTAAAAATAAACTAGGGGAATTTTCAGCAATAGTGCTGGTTTTAAACTGCTATGTACCCCAGAAAAGCCATGTTCTTTTAAAACAGTCTTATGGGGGCAGACCTGTTGTTGGGTGGGACCTTTTGATTAGGTTCACTTAGGGTGGGTCTTAACCTGCTTACTGGAGTCCTTTAAGGGGGAGTTATTTTGGAGAAAGCACAAATACGTGGAGACAGGAAATATCCTGGGAGATGCTAAGCTAATAGATGAAATCTACAGTTTCCCCTAGAGAAGCTAAGAGAGGACCCAAAGATACTTAGAAAAGGAAAATGACCCAAGAGAATCCAGAAGGACCCTTGGGAGCTGAAAGAGCCATTTTTTAAATGAACCCAGGAGAGAAGGTCCAGGAGACTTTACCATGTTCCTTCCCATGTGACAGAAAAATCCTGGATACCATCAGCCCTTCTTGAATGAAGGTATCCTCTTATTGATGCTTTAATTTGGACATTTTCATGGCCTTAGAACTATAAATTTATAAGTTAATAAACCTCTTTGTAAAAGCCAATCCATTTCTAGTATACTGGATCCTGACATTAGCAAACCAAAACGGTGATTATTTCCTCAATTATTCTTTCTGCCTCTTTTCCTTTCTCTTCTCCTTCTGGGTCACCCATAATATGTCTATGCATGTGCTTCATGCTGTAATTCAATTTCCTGAGACCCTGCTCCAATTTTTCTATACTTTTCCCTATCTCTTTTTTCACATGTAAGATTTCAGATGTCGTGTCCTCTAGTTCAATAGTCCTTTCTTCTGCTTCTTCAATTCTTCTTTTGTATGTCTCCATTATATTTTTCATCTCTTCTGTTGTGCCTTTCATTCCCTCAAGTTCTGTTTCTTTGTTTTTTGCTTTCTTTTATGTTGTTTGTTTGTTTGTTGGCAAACTTCCAAGTTCTTCATGTTGACTGGCTTTTGATAATAAGTGCTTTCAGAGAAGCCTTGGAGTAAAATAAGGTAACTGAAGGAAGGTTGCTTGTATGGTATATACCATCTTTGACATAACTAAAAAATATAACTGGAAACATTATACTGTTGTCTAATATGCAGATTAATATCAGGATATAGCATGGACAGTGAGAACATTAAGTCTTTAGAAATTTCATGTAGTTCTCAAATATTTATATGAGCAATATTTTATTAATGTAAATTTGACCAACAGGTTGGAAAGTCCCTTGTTAGTTTTATGACATTTCCTAAACACTTTCCATGCAACTCGTAACATATTAAATTAACCTAACTACTTTTAGCCCTTCAATTTGATATGATCTGAAAGAACAAATCCTTTGAGATAGTTTGAAATACAAGGGTATATTTTAGGCTTTGACCTTGGGAAAGCTAATTATTAGAAGTTCTCAGGTTTGAACACCGTGCCAAACAGGAAAATGGGTTACTGTAATACTGTTTTTGTAACCCTCTATTTTGGTACTAAAGCCATAAAGAACTGAATATACAGGATCTCTTTCCAATTTTTGGTTCTTTGGTAAAACAAGTCTAATTGAAAGATGGTATTGAAAAGATTTCCAGTGTTTTAGTATGCAACCCAATGGTTCTCCTCTAGTTTTCAGTTTGATGCCTGGTTCCCCATACTGGGAAGGTGGTCTTTATCTGAGAACAACTCTGATGGTTAATGGGGGCACAAACTCTGCATGACTTGCCCCAGATAAGGTTTCTTAATTATTATTATTTTTAATTGTTCCTATGACCAGACCACTAGGGGTGGAGTGGGTGGCCAGCTTCCAGTGGTTCCTGAGGCACTAGGTCTTGGGAGACTCAAGTTTTTAAGTGCCTCCTCAACTCTATTTCCCAGGAGAGTTTATCTTTTCTCCCTCAGGGAATCCTCCAGCTCCAAAGAAGGAATAGATTGGGCTTGGATTGTTTCTTTTTACCTACAGGAGTTCTTGAGTGATGAGGTTGTATACCTGTCTAAGAAGCTGGAGGACCAAGGGGAGGAGCCATCCCTCTCTCTCTCTGTGAGGTTCCCCATGATGGAGAGGTGTCCAGGCCAACCCCTGACAGTATAGAATATAAATGATCAGGGGTTTCCAGAGACTAAACAAAGCAAAGGGAAAGCTTACTTGTGGCCATTTATATTTTGCCCTTTTAGTTTTATATGTTTCAGTTTTCTGGACCTTTAAGCATGTTACCTTCCCCAGGGCCCCCTCATTTGGGGCTAGGAGTTGTGTGGCCAGGCATCCCTCACTGACTCACCCACACCTGAGCATCCTTGTGTATTTTATCTTGAACCTCTCCAAATTCAAACATTGCTGTATTTCTGCTACTAAACTGAAAGTGATTCAGCACCAACAGAATGAAATCAAACTCAGTGAAGCAATGCAGAACTTTATTTTTTGGCCAATGAATGGAGAAGGGAAGACTGCATCCTAAAGACACTTTGCCCCTGAAGGGAGGTGACCGAGATTCTTTTACAAGGGCATGGCCTGGGCATGTGCAGATGGTCCCTCTCTGCACTTGGCATCATCTGCACTCAATGCTCAGTACCTTATATCTGTGCTTGGCGCCTTGGTACTTTCCATCTGCATTCAGCACTTCTGCATGCAGCACTCAGCTGTGGTTGTTTGGGCTGTTCTTATGGTTACTTCTGCATGCAGTACTCAGCTGTGGTTGTTTGGGCAGTTCTTATGGTTACTGGCTTCCTGTACTTGATTTCTGAAAGCAAGAATAGTTCCAACAAAAGTTGGGTGGAAATTTTTATGAGTGCTAATCCAAAGGTGACACTTCATCTGGGTAACACAACTAACACAAGGCCCAAAGTGTTCATAAGTATACAGAGGAAGATCTAAAAATTATTGAGGAATTAGAATAGAATACAGAAATGGCATGGTAGGCTATTGCTTTAGGAAGTTTAATCAGGGAACATGTATAGAATGACTAAAATGAAAGATTAGTGAAAACTGCAGCTCACAGAGAATATTTGAGTGTCACTAGACTATGTTAATAGTGGTGATATACTCATTATTTCACTTAATTATTTTCTAAAAATGGTGACTGAGCACTTGCTATGTGACTGTCAATCTTACAGATACTATAGAGGGATAAATAAGATGGAAAAAGTCCAGGTCCTTTTGAGCTTAAAATCTGTTCAGGAAGCTAGAAAATAAATCAATGCACATAAAACAGTACCAGACAGTGATAATTGTTAGAAGAAAAATATAACTGGCAAGGAGATGGAAAATGGTATGATCAGCTTATTTCAGGTACGGAAATAAGGGTAGATCTCACTGAGAGCATAGAGACTTAATAAAATGAAGAAGTGAGCTATGATATAGGATGAGGAATTCATAGAGATGGAACTGGTAAAGCAAAAGCCCAAAAGCACAATGAGGAAGACATATTCAAGGTCCAGCAGGAAGGTCAGAATGTGGCAACTGAGCAAAGGGCACTGGACAGGGAAACAAGTTCTAAGAGATGACTTGTGGCTGTTTCATAGAGTTCTGTTTGTCAGGTTAAGTGGTATGAGGATTTTATTTTAATTGTAAAGGGTAAGTTTCAACAAAGAAGTTACATGATCTGATTTGCATTCTGGAAGATGCCTCTTTTTGTTATGTAGAGACTGGATTAGGGAGATAAAAAGTGGAAGCAGAACTCAGGACCAAATTAGGAGGCATTAATTGGAATCAGGTGAGTTGTAGTGGTTAGAATAGGGTGGTGGCTGTGACAGTGGTAAGATGTGGTCATATTCTCAGGTTCATTATGGATATACTAGAAATAATATTTGAAGATAAGTTGATGTTAATGAGAAGCAAGGTTTTAGACATATAAATTGTAGTAATGTAGAAGAATCACAAATTGATGCCATTAGATCTCATTCACAATTCACAGCTATTTGGTTAAGAGCACTATATATTTTAACTAATTATTTGCCAACTTTAAAAAGTCAGAATATTTCACATGAAAAATCTGTTTGCAGTTTCTTTCTGGAAAAATCAGAATATTTAGCAGTCCTTTCACTTACTTCCAAGATTTTTCACCATGGCTACAATTGCTAAATCTCATTAGAGGCTGCCCGCTAAAGATGGAAGGAACTATATAGAGGGTTTCATTTCTTTATATTAAGTTCTTATTCCCTATATACAGTTGAGTTTGTGACTCCTAGAGCACCTAGAACATAGAGAACAGCTGACAGTCAAATCCAAGCATAAATCCATTCTTTTTTTGCTGCAGTAGTATTCAATGGAACTTCAGGGATCTGCTAACATACTGCATGAGGGGTAAGTACATGAAACCTCACCTCTGCTTTAACTTTCTTATATATTGCGTTCCATCTAAGTTGAATTTGACAAAAAATGTTTCTTAAAAAGATACTTCTTTTCCAACTGATCTTATTTCTCAGTAGAATAGACACTACTCTTCTCAAGAATTCCAGCATATTTACTGTTTCTTTTCATTCAAATTCACTGACAAACAGAGCACATGGGAATTAGAACTTGGAAAGTACACGCTGGAAGAGGGGACCCAAATTAGCATGTTGAGACAAGGAAAGCCTAATTATATTTTTAAATCAAGATTTAAACTTCAAAGAATAAGCTGTGTGGTCAGGAGACCATAACTAATGGGAAAAGGCCAGGAGTCCAGGGAGAGAAGATACAGCCTCATTTAAAATTTGGCAGGAAGAACTCCTCAGGCCATGAACAGGTCCAGGGAATGGAAGGCTGCAAAGCCAGACTGTTCAGCCTCAGAACACTGGAAACATTAAATGTCCCTGAATGACAGCGCACCTTCAGGGAACCACTTGGGCAAAACGCCATTGCTAGGTTTTTAAGTACACTGGAAGACTATAAAATGTTTATTTTCTATTTGCAAGCACTATCAAGATGAGGTACAGAGAACTTGGTAGGTTTCCACATTCTAGGGTCTTTCCAAGAAAAAACAGAATCATAATGCCACCTGGGACATGATTACAGTATTCTGAAGCGGAGCATTCTGGAATGGTTGTATTGTTTCCATGGTAATGTTCTCTTAAAGAGTTTAGGGTTGCAACAACCCCAAACTTCTCCTTGGTCCAACTTCTTAATGTCCTCTCCTAAAATCTTTAACACTATCACCTACAAACACGTTAACTTTTTAAAAATCTTTTAAATGACGGCATAGAAAGTAACATTATAGCTAAGACCCAAACTAATGTTCCCTGCTAAATAAAGTCATATTGTAGTGGGACAGGGACATCCTTTACTGAGAGAAGAATACAATGATTTTGCGGGTGGGCCACGGTGGCTCAGCAGGCAAGAATGCTCGCCTGCCATGCCAGGGGACCCGGGTTTGATTCCCGGTGCCTGCCCATGTTTTGCTTTTTGATCATATAGCAATTTCTGATTATTCCCCTGCAACCATATACAAAGAGAGAGCAAGCATATTTTAATGAAGAAACATAGAGACTGTGAGGATTTCTTCTTTGCTAACTATCCTCTTATCATTCAGAGACAGACAGTTTCATGGAGCAATGTGATCAGCTTTTAAACCAGATGCTGAGGAAATTCACTGAAGGAAAGCAAAGCAATTGGGATGAATAATTGGCCTATCTCTAGTTTCCTACAGAGAAGTTCTCTATGTATTCTATAATTATTCATTATTTGAACAGTTGCATAGGAGATTATCCCACATGAAATCATTTGGCAGGTAAAGAGGAAACAGACTAGTAAATATCAAGGAGATATTTTCTTGCTAAAAATGAACAGAGACTACACAAAAGACCTTCAAGGATGCACCCATAAGTTATCCTGTGATAGTGCATGAGGACAATTATAGTATGTTAACCATGATCAAGTTCAATACAAGTTATTGAAGCTATCGACTGAGGAGCAAATTCAACTTGGAGTCATGGAATGGTGTGTTGTTTCACTGTTTTTTATTTTCTAAGTGAAATAGTTTGGTTAGAAGTTTAGCATTGGCTCTGCAGTAATATAGGACACATACACACTGTGTTACATATGTATGTAACAGGCCCATTATAGAACAGCCATTTGGTGCTCTGGTTCCTCAAAATGCTATGAGATGCCTAAAATGTTCTAATTGTTTCCCTTCAAGCTCCTTTATTTTATTTTATTTATTTATTTATTAGGGGGGTGCATGGTCCAGGAAAAGAACCTGGGTCCCCCACATTATTTTGTTGTTGTTTTTAGGATTTGTTGCCATTGTAAGATGATGGAAAAAAAATGATTGCAACACTTTTAGCAGTTGAAAAAATTATATTTTTTGATTATGCATATATTCCAGATGAAATCTGTGGAACTTTTTATGACTATTCAAAAGTAGTGGCTTCTCTAAGCCCAGAGACTATATATATCCAAGGTTTTTATTTCTATTCATTTATATTTCCTACCTGCAATTGGAGAAAAATCTTCATTGCCAGCATTAAGAAAAATATTACAATCTGGTAATTACTAAAATACACTCTTACAATGTAAAAATTATACAATGATATATGATTGCTTGTTATATATAGTTATTATGAGTGCTTTAACATGCATCTATTCATGTTATAATAAAAATTAATGCTTTTAAAACATATTAGCTGTTTGTAAATTTTCTTTATTAGAAAATAATAATATATTCCCTATTAGAAAATTTGCTTATGCCAAATTAAATTGCCAGAGAAAATATTGGCTAAGTGAAAAACTGGAAAAAATAACATTTGAAATTATACTAATTTCTCTCCATGTTTTTCTAAATTCTCTCATCATGGTACATTGAATGAGGAATCAGGCTATGTTTGTTTCTCTTTTTAATTTCTTTATATGTCTAAGCATTTAGTACTTAGGTACTATTACCCTTATTTAACAGATTAGTAAACCCAGGTAAGAGGGGATAAGTAAATTGTAGCTGACCCAGAGTACAAATTTAGATAACCTAGCCCCAGAATCCATGGTCTTAACCACTGTATTCTGTCATCCTTTTGGCTATCATGAATGATTTTGCTATAAACACTTGAGTACAGACTTTTTGTGACCATTTGTTTTCATTTCTTTTGGGTATGTACTTAAGGAGTAGAACGGCCGGGTCATGTAATAACTTTGTGTCGAACCTTCTGAGAAACTACCAACTTTTTTCAAAATTATTGCATCATTTTATATTCCCACCTGTATGTGGGTTTAGATTTCTTCACATCCTTGCCAAAACTCTCTATTGTCTTTTTGAGTCTAGCCATCTGTCATGGTTAGGGACATGTGTCAACTTGGCCAAGTTGTGGTAGCTGTTTATCTGGTTGGACAAGTGCTGGCCTGTCTGTTGCAATGAGGACATTTCATAGGATTAGGTCATGATCACGTCAGCTGCATCCACAGCCAATTCCATTTGTAATCAGCCAAAGGGGAATGTCTTCTACAATTAGTGATGCTAAATCTAATCACGGGAAGCCTTTTAAGGAGGACTCAGAGGAGACAGGTCCCATTCCTGCTTTGGCTGGTGAACCTCTCCTGCGGAGTTCATCCAGGCCATCCATCGGAGTCGTCAGCTTCACAGCCTGCCCTGTGGATTTGGACTCTGCGTTCCTGCGGTCACGTGAGACACTTTTATAACTTTTATATTTGCAAGTGTTCCCTGTTGATTCTATTACTCTAGAGAACCCTAACTAATACACCATCTTCGGGCATGTGAAGTGATAGCTCATTTTGGTTTTGATTAGAATTTCCCTGATGACAATGGTGTTGAACATGATTTTATGTGCTTATTGGCACTTGTTTTTATTCTTTGGAGAAATGTCTATTCAGATTCATTTATCAATTTTTAAACTGGATCATTTGTCTTTTTTATTATTGAATTACTAGAATTCTTTATATATTCTACATACAAGTCCCTTATCAGATATATGATTTGCAGACATTTTATCGGATGCTGTAGGAAGTCTTTTACTTTTTTATATTGTTCTCTGAAGCACAGAAATTTTAAATTTTGATGAAGTCCAATTTACATTTTTTCTTTTGTTGTTTGTGCTGTTGGCCATCATATCTAAGAATTCACTGCCAAATGCAAGATTATGTAGATTTACCCCATTTTCTTCTAAGAACTTTATAGTTCTAGGTCTTATATTTAGATCTTTGACTCATTTTGAGTTAACTTTTGTATGTGGAGTAAGGTTCCAATTTCATCAATTTGCATGTGATTATCAGATTTTTTAATAGCATTTATTGAATAGACTATTATCTCCCCCACTGAATTGTCTTGATACCCTCGTCAAAAACCCATTGAATATAGACACATGGGTTTACTTCTGGATTCTCAGTTCTATTACTTTGGTCAATTTGTCTATCCTCATGCCAGCACCAAACTATCTTGTGTTACTGCTGCTTCAAGATTAGGCAGTGTGGGTCCTCCAATTTATTCTTTTTCAGGATTATTTTTGGCTTCTTGCAATTCTGTATGAATTTTAGGATGAGATTCTCAGTTTCTACAATGAAGCTAACTGGGGTTCTAACATGAATTGTAGATGAATTGGGGGCAGTAGTACCATCTTAACAATATGAAGTCTGTCCATGGGCATGATGTTTTCCCATTTATTTAGAACTTCTTTAATTTCTTTCAACTTTTTATAGTTTAAGAGGTTAAGCATTTTTACTTCTTTTACTAAATTGTGTAGTAGGTAATTTTTATCTTTTTGATGCTATTGTAAATGGAACTGTTTTCTTAATTGCATTTGTGGATTATTCATTGCAAGCATAGAGTGATACAAATTATTTTTGTATACTGATGCATCCTGAAACTTTACTGAACTTATTTACTAATTCTAATAGTTTTTTAATGGACTACTTAGGATTTTCTATATACAAGAACATGTCATCTATGAATAGAGGTAGTTTTATTTCTTCCTTTCTGATTGGGATTTTTTCATTTCTTTTCTTGTCTAATTTCCCTGTCTTGTATCTGTTCTTAGTGGGAATGCATTCCGTCTTTCTCCATTAAGTGTGATGTTAGCTGTGGGTCTTTCATTGATGCCCTTTATTAGGTTGAGGAAGTTTCCTTCTATTCCTACTTTACTGAGTGTTTTATCATGAAAAGGTGTTGGATTTTGTCACATGCTTTTTCTGTAACTATAAAGATGATCATGTAAATTCTGTTTTTTAATCTATTGATATATTACATTAATTGATTTTGGGA
>PVIY010025202.1:0-37024 GCA_004026745.1 Myrmecophaga tridactyla
AAATGAAAAAAATAAATTTAGTTTGAAATGCTAGTGATAAACGAAAGCAAGGGGTAAGGGGTATGGTATGTATAATCTTTTTTTCTCTATTATTGTTTTATTTCTTTTTCTGATGTCTCTTTATTTCTTTCTCTAAATTGATGCAAATGTTCTAAAAAATGATGAATATGCAACTATATGATAATATTAAGAATTACTGTTTGTATATGTAGAATGGAATGATATATTAATGTTCTTTTGTTAAGTTTTTTAATTAATAAAAAGTTTAAAAAAAAAAAAAAAAAACTCTGCCTGCTGAACCACCATGGCCTGCCCACTCTTTTACTTTTGAACTTGCCAAGGAAATGTTTATGAACCATCTCATCTTCTCTTCTATCCTGTTGGCTCTTCAAAGCACAATTATGGTGTTTTGTTTTGTTTTGTTTTAATTTCCTACCCCTCACTGCACCTAGCCTAGTGCTTTTGCCATGCAACCTGGGAAATATATATTTTTTTTAAATAATAAGATGCCTATAGCTTTTAAATGAATTTAACACCTCTCTTTGTAACAATAAAGTGACTTCCATATTTGATAGGCTGCCTCTAGCTCACCCTGTCCAACTGTATACTGAACAGACTGAAAACTAATTGAGGGGATCCCACACAAGCAACATATTAAAATATGCTAATATTAAGGAGTGAGATGAGAAATTCTAATTTTTTCCTTTCTATACAACACTGTTGCCCTTTTGTATATATATATATATTTTTTCTCAGCTATAGTCTGGGTGTATTTCCCCATTAAAAAATTTCATCGTCTGCATCCAAAAGTATTTCTACATTTTTAAACAATATATAGATAATAACACTAAGGTAATTACATTAAGCAATCATCCTTTTATTCTTTATCCTGCATTGGTTGAACTGGGTGATTTCAAACTGCAGAGAGAAAAATTTCTCCTGGAAGGATATAAATTTTTGCATCTCTAAAAACTGGAAAGTTTTAAGATGTCCTGTGCTCATGAGGAATTGTCTGGATTTGCTTCATTGTCTGTAAATTCCGTGGCATAATCATAAACTCCTTTCTGAATGTTGTGCTATTTTCACAAACTTAATCTGTGGAGGGAGGCGGAGCATGAGGTCCCAGTTGTATTCTGGTGATAACAGCTTGGTGGGCTTATTGAGGAAGAAATATTTGTTTAGGTGGCTTTCGAATGTACTGTTGAGCCTATTTTTGGTGTCATGAATCACTCCTTTTATATATTCTTCAATAAGCTTTAAAACCTCCTGGGGTGTGCCACCCAAAATTGAGCCATCATAATAGAAATCTCCTTGGCCAAAGGGGATGCAGGCTGCTGATTGCGGTCTTCTCTCGTATGGGTAATTCTTGGTATTTTTAAAATACCACCAAGCATGGAGCTGGGCCACAGACTCACCCAGGGTTTCCACCCCAAAGTCACTGTGGAAGATTTGGCTCATGGTCATGCTGAAGAGGAACTCTACCTCATTTTGGATGTGCAGTATTATGTGTTCACCCAAAGTCTTCATGCGCACGAGGTTGGAATCATACCACCACCTTTCTGGGCTTATGGTGTAGACTTTGAAGGTTCGAAGAGGATCTGGCTTCATCTCGGGTAGGTTGATGGAGGTGTCTGCCATAATGTAGAAGATGACATTGTGGCCAGTCATGAAGTGCTTGTTAGCAGAGTGAATGAATGCATCCACGTACTCTTCTGCAAACCTGTGACGCACACACAAAGCAAGATGTTGATTTTGCTGAACACTGGTGCTAGAAGGCATGCAACTAAACATACAGTCTAATATATGCGTCATGCGCACAGAGGCTGGAGAAGGAGTGCACAGCACTGACTGTACTGGTCAGAGGAAGAGAACACAGTGGGCTGTGGCCTGAGAGAAGCTGCAGCATTTGGGAAAAGCTGTTGCAAAAAAAGGGAACAAAAGCTAAACGGATTATTAGAGAGAAGATTCCCAAGTAGTGTGAAAGACCCAGCTAAGGATGGAGAAAATAACCACTACAAAATCTGTACACATGAAGCTGAAAATAATGATAATAACTCACAATTATTAATTGTCAGGGCTCTTTGGTGGTAGAAAGCCCACAGGTGCTCATCCAGTTTTCCGTAGTGATGAAGGGGAAAGGTCAGCAGCACCTACCTGCCCACAGCAAAGACAGCCAAGCCCACAGTGACGTTCTGCCTTCGGTGATACTTTTCCAGGACCTGTCTGTTGTAGGTTCCCTCCCATATGATGGGTGCCAGCCAGTCTGTTATGGTTATGACATCAGGGCGCTTTCTGTTAGACAAACAGGGGCCAAGTTAAACAGATACCACTTGATTTAGACCATAGCTATGGCCTAAGAGGTAAAAGCTAAGCTTGGAAGGTGTGGTCCCTGAGGCAGGCACTGTGTTTGGAGCCCAAGGCCACCCATTTGGACCTCCAGTCAATACTGTGCTTAGCCCTGTTCTTCAGGCAAGACGTTAAAGTACAAAAGTGTTGGGTAGGTGCTTAATCTCATGCCCTCCATGCAAGGCAGTCAGGCCTGTGCCCAAGGTGGTCCACATCATACAATCCTGCATGTTCATCTCGGGGGCCACTTTCATTGAGCTCAATTGCAGCTTAAACTCAGGCAGCCCAGAGTCTGAACATGTCTGTGATGGTGGCCTAGAGCCAGTGTTGTAGGCTCAGTATCACTGCTTCCCTTTGTATTCTTTGGTTTCCTTCTGTGGTTTTCTCTCTTAGGAAAAAGGGTGGAGCCTTGAGCACAAGCAGCCTGAATGACCAGAACTCAGACATTGAAGGTCACTGAGCCTAATAATTGCTGATAATCAACTTTAATGCAACTCAGCTGAAACTTCTTTATGGCCAGGTTTCAAATCTCTGCCATATACGGCACTCCCCTTCCTCTTGTTTTTGTGGATCATTAATTTCCATTTCCCAACTGGCTACAATCAAGAAAGAGCTGTCTCCTGTTAGTAAATCCCAAATTAAACTCAAGGGGAACTTTTTGGCTGGTGCATTCTCCGGTCTCAGGCTTGAGCTGGGCTGGAACATTTGGTGAGCCAGCCAGGAGACCAAAGAGTGGCAGGCTGTAATAGGCATGAGTATTGTGAAAGGAGACTCCCCGGAGAGAATCCTGGAATAGCCTGCAATGTCCATGTTGGGGAGGGGTGGTGGCTACTCTCTTAGATGAATGGCAGCCACCAAAGAGGTATGGAGATGCTTATGATTCCCCAGCTGAACCAATAGCTGTCCTGCAACAGACCACAGGACAAATGGGATTTCATAAGAACAAAGAAAGTCACCAAGTTGCTACTGCTGTGCCCTGGCCACTTTTGGAAGCTGTGCTATCAGCTAGGGAAGAGGCCATAAAGGCATTATAAAGTGGCAGTTCACCACCAGGAGGAGGAACTTAAGTTAGAGAATATGTGAGCAGTTCAAGCGGAGTTGAATGGTGCTTTTTTTTCTTTTTCTTCATGTTTTTTTAATTGTGAAATGTAGCATATATACAAAAAAGCAATAAATTTTCAAATACATTTTAGCAAGTAGTTATAGAACAAATTTTAGAATTTCATTTGGGTTACAGTTCCACGATTTTGCACTTTTTTTTTCTAGCTGCTCCAAGACACTGGAGACCAACCAAAATATCAATATGATGATTCAGCAGTGATACCCATTTGTTAAGTCCTATCTTCTCTGTTACATTCCTCCTTCTCTTTAAATAACTAATATAAATAAAGTCAATAAATCTCAAAGTACATCACAACAATAGTTGTAGAACAGATTTTAGAGTTTGGTATGGGTTAAAATTCCACAATTGTAGGTTTTTATTTCTAGCTGCTCTAAGGTACTGGAGGCTAAAAGAAATATCAGCATAATGATTCAGCATTCATACTCATTTGTTAAACCCGATCTTCTCTGTATAACTCCACCATCACCTCTGATCTTTCTCATACTCTTTAAGGGTCTTTGGGCCACTCCCATTCTAACTTTTTCATATTGGAAGGGGATGTTGACACTATGGGATAGGGGGATGGAACTAGTTGATGTTCTGGAAAGACCAGCCCCTCTGCATTTCAGGTCTTATCTTGTTCAGGGAACCATCTGGAGGTTGTAGGTTTTAGAGAGTTACACTAGTGCATGGAACCTTTGTAAAATCTTTCGTGATGTCCTAGGTATTCTTTATGATTGGCAGGAATGATTTGGATTGGGGTTTGGTAAAATATGATAGGTAGCAATGTCTAACTAAAGCATGTGTAAGAGTGACCTCCAGAGTAGCCTCTCAACTCTATTTGAACTCTCCCAGTCACTGATACCTTATTTGTTACACTTCTTTTCCCTCTTTTCGTCAAGATGGCATTGTTGATCCCACATTGCCAGGGCCAGACTCATCCCTGGAAGTCATCTCCCACACTGCCAGGGAGATTTTCACCCCTGGATGTCATGTCCCACATAGGAGGGAGGGCAATGATTTGAGAGAGGCTACATCTGAGCAACTAAAGAAGTCCTCATAAGATGACTCAGGCATACCTACAGGTAAGCTAAGCTTCTCTGCTACATACATAAGCTTCATAAGAGTAAGCCTCAAGATCAAGAGCTTGGCCTATTGATTTGGGTGTCCCTAACGTTTGATGCGGTATTTTTTCTCCCATCCTTCAAAGGACTTTGCCAATACTTTTTTATTATCTCCTTAATATACTCTGCGATTGTGCTGGTTTGAAAGGAAGTATGCCTCCTATGAAAAGCCATGTTTTAATATAAATCCCATTTCATAAAGGTAGAATAATCCCTATTCAATACTGTATATTTGAAACTGTAATGAGATCATCTCCCTGGATGATGTGATTTAGTTAAGAATGGTTGTTAAACTGGATTAGGGGATGACATGTCTCCACCCATTTGAGTGGGTCTTGATTAGTTTCTGAAGTCCTATAAAAGAGGAAACATTTTGGAGAATGAGAGACTCAGAGAGAGCAGAGAATGCTGCAGCACCACAAAGCAGAGAGTCCACCAGCCAGCAACCTTTGGAGATGAAGAGGGAAAACGCCTCCCGGGGAGCTTCATGAAACTGGAAGCCAGGAGAGAAAGCTAGCAAATGACACTGTATTTGCCATGTGCCCTTCCAGCTGAGAGAGAAGCCCTGACTGTATTTGCCATGTGCCTTCTCACTTGAGAGAGAAACCCTGAACTTCATCGGCCTTCTTGAACCAAGGTATCTTTCCCTGGATGCCTGTGACTGGACATTTCTATAGACTTGTTGTAACTGGGACATTTTCTCGGCCTTCGAACTGTAAACTAGCAACTCATTAAATTCCCCTTGTTAAAAGCCCTTCCATTTTTTTGTATATTGCATTCCAGCAGCTAGCAAACTAGAACAGGGATATATCCAGGCATTACATTAAACTATAAGGATTAAAGGCCCTCATTCTTATTCTGGGCTCCCTGTGTTTGGATTGTTTAAATGCTCTATCCAGAACAGGTTGAGTTAGATTATGTGCTACAGAAAATTTAACTTCTGGACATAATAAAACTTTCTTCCTTTAGTCTAAAAGAGTAGGTAAAGTTCTAAAATACAGGCAATGTTTTCCTTATCCCTGTGTTTCTTAAACCCAACCCTATCAGCTTCATTCTTGCTTCTAAATACCAGGTTATACATACAGAAAACAGCCCCTCAAAATCCAGAAATAACAATTGCCCCTCCAAACTATATCTGTCTGCTATAAGAGCTTACAATCTAGGTCCCAGTTTTCTTCTAAGTATTTTCTAAATGGGATCATACAATATTTGCTCTTTTGTTTCTGGCTCATTTTGTCTCACCACATGTCCCATGTGTGTTCATTCACATCATTGCATGCATCACAACTCTGCTCCTTTTTGTAGCAGCACCATGTTTGATCATATGTTTAAGCCATCATTTGCCAACCTACTTCTCAGTCAGTGCATTTTTCAGCCACCTGCATCTACTAGGCCTCATGCAGAATGTCCAAAGTCAAAAGCCCATCAAAACTCTCAATTTTAGATCATTTCATTGTTCCCAAGAGAAAGATAACTAATAAACACACCCTCACCAAACAAAGAATAGAAACATCCCCCAACTCTTGCCCTCCCCCCCATTATGCAACCCTGGTATTGCTGTGAAACTGTTGGTGTTTCCTGCTAAACATAGCCCATAGCGTGCAACATTTTCCCCTAGACCCCCCAAATTATACACTCTTCGTATAAGAATCATGGCTTTGCAGTAGTTCATGCAAGAACTTATTTATATCTGTAGTGCTAATTGGTGGGACACATGAGTCTATACAACCCCTGTCAATCATGTTCATCTTCAATATGGTAATATTACTTATAGACCCTCTAGTGAACTGCCTTTACTTCTATCTATTCCCTCTATCTATTCCCTTGCATTAAGTTCAACCTCATTAGCAAACTGTTTGCCCATCTCAAGTGTCTTTGTATCTCTAGGTCCCCTATATTCTGTATTATAAGTCTCTGATTTTACCTTTACTGCGGTATAAAAGTGGAGTCACACAGTATCTATCGTTTTGTGTCTGGCTTATTTCACTCAGCATTATGTCCTCAAGGCTCATCCAACCTGTCATGTGGTTCAGGACATAATTTTGTCTTCTTGCTGAATAATATTCCATCATATGTCTATACACATTTTGTTAATCCACTCGTCTATGATGGGCACTTGGATTGTTTCCATCTTTTAGCGATTGAGAATAGTACTGCTATGAACATAAGCATGCAAGTTTCTGTTTGTGTCGTTGCTTTCAGCTCTTCAGGGTATATACCGAGTAGTGGTATTGCCAGGTCATAGGGCAACTCGATATTTGGTTTTCCAAGGAACCACCAGATTTTCTTCCATAGCAGCTGTACCATTATGTAGTCCCACCAGCAGTGCATAAGTGTCCCAATTTCTCCACATCCTCTCCAATATTGCAGTTTCATGTTTGTTTATAGCAACCATTCTTACAGGTGTACAGGTTGTAATTCATTGTAGTCTTGATCTGCATTTTCCTTATAGCTAATGAAAATGAACATCTCTTCGTGGGCTTTTTAGCCATCTGTATTTGCTCCGCAGAAAAAAAGTCTATTCATATCTTTAGCCCACTTTATAATTGGTTGCTTGTTCTTTTGTTGTTGAGTTGTATGATTTCTTCATGTACACAGGATATCAAATGTTTATCTGATGTGTAATTTCCAAATATTTTCTCCCATTGAGTTGGTGGTCTCTTCACCTTTTTGATAAAGTCTTTTGAGGCACAAGAGCATTTGATTTGGAGGAGTTCCCATTTATCTATTTTTCCTTTTGTTGTTTGTGCTTTGGGTGAAAAGTATAGGAAGTTACCTCCTATTACTAGGTCTTAAAGATGCTTCCCTACATTTTTTTCTAGGAGCTTTATCATACTGGTTATTATATTTACATGTTTGATCCAATTTGAGTTAATTTTTGTACAGGGTGTAAGGTAAGGGTACTTTTATTTTCTTTAATTTATTAAACATAACCACATACAAACACAAACATTCTTACCACATGATCATTCCATTCTTGTTCTATAATCAATAACTCACAATATCATCACATAGTTTATATTCATCATCATGATCACTTCTTAGAACATTTGCATCAACTCAGAAAAAGAAATTTAAAAAAAGAAAAAATTCATAATACCGTACCCCTTACCCCTCCCTTTCATTGACCACTAGCATTTCAATCTACTAGATTTATTTTAACATTTGTTCCCCCATTATTTATTTATTTTTAATCCATATGTTTTATTCATCTGTTGATAAAGTAGATAAAAGGAGCATCAGACACAAGGTTTTCACAATCACACAGTCACATTGTGAAAGCTCTATCATTATACAATCATCTTCAAGAAACATGGCTACTGGAACACAGCTCCACATTTTCAGGCAGTTCCCTCCAGCCTCTCCATTACACCTTAACTAAAAAGGTGATATCTATAGAATGTGTAAGAATAACCTCCAGGATAACCTCTCAACTCTGTTTGTAATCTCTCAGTCATTGACACTTTATTTTGTCTCATTTCTCTCTTCCCCTTTTTGGTCTAAAAGGTTTTCTCAATCCCTTGATGTTGAGTCCCAGCTCAGTCTAGGGTTTCTGTCCCACGTTGCCAGGAAGGCCCACACCCCTGGGAGTAATGTTGCATGAAGAGAGGGAGAGGACAGTGAGTTTGCTTGGTGTGTTGGCTGAGAGAAAGAGGCCACATCTAAGCAACAAAAGAGGGTCTCTGGGGTTGGCTCTTAGGCCTAATTTTAAGTAGGCTTGGCCTATCCTTTGTGGGGTTAAGTTTCAAATGAACAAATCCCAAGATTGGGGGCTCAGCCTATTGCTTTGGTTGTCCCCACTGCTTGTGAGAATATCAAGAAAGGGTCCTTTTTTATTTTTTGCCACTGATATCCCGTTCTCCCACGCCCAGTTCAGTGGACTTGAGGGCCTTGTCAAAGGTCAATTGACCACAGATTTGGTGGTTTATTTCTGCCCTCTTGATTTGATTCTATTGGTCAATATTTCTATCTTTGTGCCAGTACCACGCTGTTTTCATTACTGTTGCTTTATAACAAGTTTTTAAATCAGGGGGTATTAATCCTCCCACTTCATTCCTCCCTTTTAGGCTGCTTTTAGCTATTCGGGGTGTCTTTGCCTTCCAGATGAATTTGGTGCCTAGCTTTTCCAAGTCTTCAAAGTATGTTGTTGGAATTTTGATTGGTACTTCACTGAATCTGTAGATAAATTTGGGTAGAAATGACATCTTAACTATATTTAACCTTCCTATCCATGCGCATGGAATGTCTTTCCACCTATTTAGATTTTCTTTGATTTCTTTTAACAATGTTATGTAGTTCTCTGTGTACACATCCTTTACATCCCTAGTTAAGTTCATTCCTAGATACTTGTTTCTTTCAGTTGCTATTTTGAATGGAATCTTTTCCTTAATTGACTCCTCAGTTAGGTCATTATTTGCATACAGAAACATTACCGATTTTTGCACATTAATTTTATAATCTGCCAACTTGTTGAATTTGTTTATTAGCTCAACTAACTTTGTTGTTGATTTCAGTATTTTTCAAGTATAGTATCATATCACCTGCAAATAATGAAGTTTTATTTCTTCCTTTCCAATTTGGATGCCTTTTATTTCTTTCTCTTACTTGATTGCTCTCGTTAGAACATCTAGTACAATACTGAATAATAGTGGTGACAGAAGGCATCTTTGTCTCATTCCCAATCTTAGGGGGAAAGCCTTCAGCCTCTCACCATTGAGTATGATGCTGGGTATGAGTTTTTCATATATACCTTTTATCATGTTGAGGGAGTTACCTTTGATTCCTGCTCTTTGAAGTTTTTACCAGAAAAAGATGTTGAATTTTGTCAAACGCTTTTTCAGCATCAATCAAGATAGTCATATGATTTTTCCCTTTTGATTTGTTAATATGCTGTATTAAATTAATTGATTTGGGGGAGTTGAACCATCCTTGCATTCCTGTTATAAACCTCACTTGGTCATGGTGTATAAAATTCTTTTAATGTGTTGCTGGATTTGATTTGCTAGTATTTTGCTGAGAATTTTTGTATTTATGTTCTTTAGGGAAATTGATCTGTAGTTTTCCTTTCTTGTAGCATTTTTATCTTGTTTTGGTATTAAAGTGAAGTTAGCTTCAAAAAAATGAGTCAAGTAGTGTTTCTTTTCCCACAATTTTTTGGAAAAGTTTAAGCAGGATTGGTGTTGTACTTTTTGGAATGTTTGATAAAATTCCCCTGTGAAGCCATGTGGTCCTGGGCTTTTTATGTAGGAAGATTTCTGATGACTGATTGAATCTCTACTTTTGATTGGTTTGTTGAACTCTTCTGATTTTTCTTGAGTCAGTGTAGCTTGTTTCTGTGTTTCCAGGAATTTGTCCATTTCACCTAAGTTGTCTAGTTTGTTAGCATATAGTTGTTCATAGTATCCTCTTATGATTTGTTTTATTTCTTCAGGGTCTTTGGTAATGACTCCCCACTCAAATTTCTGATTTTGTTTATTTACATCCTCTTTTTTTCCTTTGTCAGCCTTGCTAGTGGCCCATCAGTTTTACTAATTTTCTCAAAGAACCAATGTTTGGTTTTATTGATGGTTTCTATTGTGCTTTTGTTCTCCCATTCATTTAACTCTGCTTTAATTTTTGTTATTTCTCTTCTTCTATTTGTTTTAGGGTTAGTTAGCTGTTCTTTCTCAAGTTCCTCCAGGTGAGCAGTTAAGTCTTCAGTTTTTGCTCTTTCTTGTTTTTTAATATAGGCATTTAGGGCAATAAATTTCCCTCTCAGCACAGCCTTTGCCACATTCCATAAGTTCTGATATGTTGTATTCTCACTTTCATTAATCTGCAGATAGCTACTGATTTCTCTAGCAATTTCTTCTTGACCTACTCATTGTTTAAGCATGCATTATTTAATCTCATATATTTGTAAAAGTTCTTGTTCTTTGGTGGTTATTGATTTCCAGCTTCACTCCATTGTGATCAGAGAAAGTGCTTTGAATAATTTCAATGTTTTTAAATTTATAAAGAACTTTTTTGTGCCCCAGCATATGACCTATCCTGGAGAATGTTCCATGGACACTAGAAAAGAATGTATTTTCTGGTGTTTTGGGGTATAACAACCTATATATGTCTGTTAGGTCTAATTCATTTACCAAATTGTTTAAGTTCTCTATTCCCATGTTAATCCTCTGTCTGGTTGTTCTGTCTATAGAGGAGAGAGGTGTATTGAAGTCTCCTACTATTTTTGTTTAAACGTCTATTGCTCCCTTCAGTTTTGCCAGTATATGCCTCATGTACTTTGGAGCCCCTTGATTGGGAGCATAAACATTTATGATTGTTACTTCTTCTTGATTAATTGTCCCTTTTACTAATATATATGGTGTCCTTCTTTGTCTCTTATGATGTTTTTACATTTTAAGTCTGTTTTATCTGATATTAGTATAGCTGCTTTTGTTTTCTTTTGGTTACAGCTTGCATGGAACATCTTTTTCCATCCTTTCACTTTCAATCTATTTGTATCCTTGTGTCCAAGATGAGTCTCTTGTAAGCAGCATATAACTGGATTATATGTCTTAATCCATTCTGTGAATCTGTATCTTTTAATTGATGTTTAGTCTGTTAACATTCGAAGTTATTACTGTAAAGGCATTTCTTGAATCCACCATCTTTTTGTTTGGATTTTATTTGTCAGATCTATATGTTTTTTTCCTTTTCCTTATATCTCTTTTTATCCTTTAGATTACCCTTACTGGTACTCTCCAATTCTGTGCCCTCCTCCAGACCTCTCTCTCCTGTCTTTTTTTTCCAGCCAGCAGAATTTCCTTTAGTATTTCTTGAAGAGCTGGTGTCTTGTTGACATATTCTCTCAGCCTTTGTTTGTCTGTGAAATTTTTATCTCTCCCTCGGTTTTGATGGACAATTTGGCTGGGTAAAGAATTCTTGGCTAGAAGTCTTTCTCTTTCAGGATCTTAAATATATCATTCCACTGCCTTCTTGCCTCCATAGTGCCGGTTGAGAAGTCTGAACAAAGTCTTATGTGGCTTCTCTTGCATACAGTAGACTGTATTTCTCTTGCCACTTTCAGAATTTTCTGCTTCTCTTCAACATTTGACAGACTGATTAGCATGTGTATTGGGGTAGACCTATTTGGATTTATTCTATTTGAAATTCACTGGGCTCCTTTGATTTGCATATCTATGTCTTTTATAAAGGTTGGGAAGTTTTCCCCCATTATAGTCTCAACTAATCTTCCTAGTCCTTTACTCTCGTTTTCTCCTTCTGGGACACCAATGATTCTTATATTTGTGCACTTTGTTTTGTCCATCATTTACCTGAAATCCAATTCAAATTTTTCCATCTTTTTTGAAATTTGTTCTTTTGTGTGTTCAAAATCAGTTGTCCTGTCCTCTGGTTCACTTATTCTTTCTTCTGCATCTCCAAATCTTCTGTTGTATGTCTCTAGTATATATTTTATTTAGCCTACAGCATCTTTAACCTCTGTGATATCTGCTATTTTTCTATTTGTTCTTTCAAATTCCTCTTTATGCTCTTCTAGTGTCTTTTTGGTCTCCTTTATGTCATTTGTCATCACATTTATTTCATTTAGTAGAGTTGTGTGGACACCTTTGATTAGTTGTTCCAAGTCTGTGTGTTTTCTGGTGTTTTAATTTGGTCATTATACTGGGGTGTATCTGTCTGCATCTTCATATGGTTAGTGTGCTGGTTTGAAATGATGTATGTACCCTAGAAAAGCCATGTTTTAATCCTAATCCCATTTTGTAAAGGCAGTTGTTTCTTCTAATCCCTATTCAGTATTGTATGTTTGAAACTGTAATTAGATCATCTCCCTGGAGATGTGATTTAATCTAGAGTAGTTGTTAAACTGGATTAGGTAGAGGCATGTCCCCACTCATTTGGGTGGGTCTTGGTTAGCTTCTGATGTCCTATAAAAGAGGAAACATTTTGGAGAATGAAAGAGATTCTGAGAGAGCAGAGAACGATGCAGCCATGAGAAGCAGAGTCCACCAGTCAGTGACCTTTGGAGATGAAGAAGGAAAAATGCCTCCTGGGGAGCTGCATGAAACAGAAAATCAGGAGAAGAAGCTAGCAGATGATGCTGTGTTCGCCATGTGTCCTTCCAGATTAGAGAGGAACCCTGACTGTGTTCATCATGTGCTTTTCCAGATGAGAGAGAAACTCTGACTGTGTTCACCATGTGCCCTTCCACTTGAGAGAGAAACCCGGAACTTCATTGGCCTTCTTGAGCCAAGGTACCTTTCCCTGGATACCTTAGATTGGACATTTCTATAGACTTGTTTTAATTGGGACATTTTCTCAGCCTTAGAACTATAAACTAGCAACTTATTAAGTTCCCCTTTTCAAAAGTCATTCTGGTTCTGGTATATTGCATTCCGGCAGCTAGCAAACTAGAACAGTTAGTAATAGTCTGTTGTCTTCACCACCTGTAAATACCTCGATAGGGTTTCTTTGGAAGTTGATTCCCTTCAGTAGTCTAAAGCTTTGTATTTGCGGGAAAGATGTGGAGGAGGATGCGGGGCATGGTGTGGGGCACAGCAGTGCGATGACGGGTTGCAGTGCAGGTATATGCATGGGTCGGGGACCCTACGCTGGTGTTTCCTTGTCCCCATCTCCCTTTTCATGCACTCCTGACAGCTCCAGGCTCCTGTCTGGAAATGGATGCACTCGGCTATTTGCACTAGCTGGTCACTCTCCAGTTCTCTGCATCTCACTTCTTCTGCTTTTTCAATCACGGCCTCGCTATGTGACGTAGAAGACCCTCCCAAGTCATTTACACCCTGGAATCGCTCTCCTGGTCTTTTTCTGTCCCTTCTCTAGCTGTTCTTGGGAGCAGGCATGAACTTGGCCTACCCTATTCTGCCGTCTTCCCAGAAGTCCTTGGCAATGCTAACTTTCAAACCACAGTGTTGAGTGTTAAGCTCCGTGTATTAACTTTAGTTCAGTTAATCATTCAACCCATCCAAAGGCACTGTCCTGGGGATTTTATTAAGGAAAATAGAGTATGGTTGATTCCATGCCTTGTTGAGAAGTGCTGACCCTGTGGTTTTGTTTTCCTTTAACTTGTGTAAAATGTGATTTTTGACATTTCTGGGGTGGACTGGGAAGACTACAGAGCTGCCGAGAATACCCCATAGCTCTCAAACTTTTCTTACTTTTGAAAATTCTTAATGAAAAACACATTGTTTCACAGAAAACATAAGGTTGTTATAGCACCTGTTAAGGTGGAAAGTTGAATCAATCAAGAAGGAAACATTAGAGTGGGGTATTTTGGAAAAGGAAAGGAGAATGCTTGAATACAGTTCTCTCACTGCCCGAGTCTATTATCATTTTAAAGAAAAACATATATGGCAGAATTGTCTTGTCCATGTCACGCATTAGGTAGCATATGGGGTAATAAAATTTTTATAGAGATAGGAAAAAATTCTATTCTCGATTTTGCTAACTACAAAGATGAGGAAAGTACAGGTAGGCTTACAGTTATTGCCTTAATTCAACTACATTACTTCTAAATGGCTCATTTAAAACAATTCATCCTGTAACAGTTTATTAGCCTTTCATCCCTGAAAACTCAAGCTTGTTGGTACAGACAGGGATTAAGAAATACAGAGGGACTTTCAGAGAGATGGTGGAGCAGGAGAGGCTGAAGTCGCCCCAGCTCCATGCAAAAAGATACATGATAGAAAAACGGCCACGACAGCCATTCCAGGGTACGAGGGACCTTGGAGCGTCTTCTGCCCTGCATGGGAGGCCCTGGATGAAAAATTGGAGAAACTGGGACGAGAGAACAGGGTGAATGTGCTTGGTCAAGATTCCACCTACCAGGCGGCTGCCGTGGCTCAGCAGGCAGAGCTCCGACCTGCCGTGCTGGAGGTCTGGAGTTTGATCCCTGGTGCCTCCTGCCCATATGCAAATTAAAAAAACAAAGATTCCGCCTACCTCCACAGCTGCCTTGGGAAGATTTTCCCTTCTGCTTCGTAGCTGGGAGCGCCCGCGGAGAACCTGGGAGATGACAGACGAGCTTTTCCTGTGCACAGACTCCACCTGGTCAGTGTAAGGTGCCTGCTCCCCCCGTGTGACGCGCTGCCGTGGGCGCCTGGTTTACTTTGGCGAGGGCTGGGGGTCCCTTCCCCGGGGAGGAGGGGAAGACGTGCAGTGCGCGGGGGCGACGCCCATCAGCCGTGGGGGTGCTGTTTGGGTCCTGGGGTTGCTCCCCACCTCCCTCCACGGACCCCTAGAAAGGGCAGTGTGTGCAGAGAGGTGAGGCCGAGGGCACCGAGGAGCTGAGCCCCGGACTCGCCTCCAGACATTTCCGGACTGGCTGTGGGCGGGTCAAGCTGAAATGCCCGGTCCTGTGGCCTGAGGTCATCCCTGGGGGTGGGGGTCAGGGGTCTGGGGGCCACTAAATCCATCAGCCGCACAAGGGAAGTTTCCTTGGGGTGCCTGCCGCTCGCCCCCCAGCCCAGGGTTGGAGGATTCCATCCGTGGGGTTTTCACTTGATTCACAGACAGCTGCAGTCAGGGTGGAGGGTAAGGAGACGAGAGGGCCCCAGGGCGCCATCTGCGGGGGACAGAGGAAACTCCAGTCCAACCAGCTGCCTGTCTGCCTGGCTCTCAAAGCCCCAAGGAGAATCCCAGCTCCCCTTGGGATTAGGGTCTTGGTCTCCCGGGAAAGATGGACACACCAAATCCAAAAGGGAACCTTCGAAGCTGATACAACCAGATACAAAACCTTAGACATGGGAGGGAAATAAGTTTGCAGAATAACCATATTAAGGCATTAAAATGCCCAGTCCACAACAGATCATAAAAAGCTTGTGAAGAACCAGGCAGATACGGCTCAGCCAAATGACCAGATTAAATCACCCAAGGGGACTCGGAATGTGGAACAACTAATTAAATGTGTTCATAATGATATGAAGGATAGCAAGAAGCTACTAGAGGAGCATAAAGAAGAATTTGAAAAAATAAATATAAATATATAAGACACACAGAGGTGAAAGATACCATAGACCAAATTAAAAACATGTTAGAGACAACAGTAGACCTCAAGAGACAGAGGAAAGAATAAGAAAATTAAAAGACACAACAAATGAACTTGAATGTTCAAAAGAACAAATAGCAAGAAAGATGGGAATAAATGCATCTTGATTTCAGGGAAATGATAGACAACATGAAGCATACAAATGCAAGAATAATTGGTGTCCCAGAGCGCGAAGAGTAAAGGGATAGGAAGGCCAGTTGAAGATATAATGGGGGAAACCTCCCAGCCCTCAGAGAAGACATAAACAAGCCCAATGAATCCCAAATAGAATAGATCCAAATAGGCTTACTCCACAGCATATACATATCGGAAAGTCATGAAAGCAGCAAGAGAAAAGAGATTTATGGCATTCAAGGGAAATGGTGGAGGGCTGAGCTCAGACTACCCAACAGGCAGCACGGAGGCGAGACGGCAGTGGTAGGACATATGTAAGACCCTGAATGAGAAAGGCTTCAACCAAGAATTCTTTGTCCTGCCAAGTTGTTCTGCAAAATTGAGGGAGAAATGAAAATCTTCAGAGTTACAATGATGGTGAGAATTTGCAACAAGCGAACTGCCTTACAAGAAATATTAAAAGGAGCTCTGTGGATTGAAGATAGACTAGACAGGGAGGTCTGGAGGAGGGCCCAGAATTTCAGAGTATTAGCAAGGGTGACTTAAAGGATGACAGGTGAGAGAGGGAGAAGAAAATATAGACCTGACAAATAAAAACTATAGGATAAGATGCTAGACCCAAGAACTGCTTTTCCAATGGTAATTTTGAATGTTATTGGACTAGAGTCATTAATTGAAGGACACTGACAGGATGGATTAAATAATATGATTTCTCTATATGCTACTCATATAGACTTATCTTAGGCCCAGGGATCCAGACAGATTGAGGGTGAAGGGATGGAAATGGATGTTCTATGCAGGCTATAACCAAAAGAAAGCACAAATAGCCATAGTAATAGTAGATAAAATAGATTAAAAATGTCATGATATAGGGCGGTGCAACAGTGGCGCAGTGGGAGAATTCTCGCCTGCTATGCCAGAGACCTGGGTTCAATTCCTGGAGCCTGCCCATGCCCAGAAAAAAAAAATTTATGATATAGTAAGAGAAACAATTTTCATATGTTAATTGTAAAAACATTGGTATCTTTATATTTTCCTGAAATAAAAAAACTTGAAAACATTCAGTAACATAGGCCATTACCATAGCAAAGTGGGTGTTTCTAATAATTCCTTACTTGATATTTTGAGACCGTTCACAGTTTTGATAGCTAATGAAATGCTATTTAAGTTATTGTTTAATATTTGAATTCAAGAATTCAGGGCGGCTGCCGTGGCTCAGCAGGCAGAGCTCCGACCTGCCGTGCTGGAGGTCTGGAGTTCGATCCCTGGTGCCTCCTGCCCATATGCAAATTAAAAGAAAAAAAAAAGAATTCAAGAAACTCTGTTTTTTTTCCTGGTTTGCCTTAATTTTAAATTGGGTTATGAAACTTACTGTACAAAAACACAAGCTTCACAATGATTACACTTTATTTAAAATGTCAAAAAATAAAGTATACCATTCAATTGCAAATTTAAAAATTAAAAGAGAAAGAACTTATGGACATATGCAGAGGTAGTAACACTAAGAAACACAAAGGAAGTGACTACCTATAAAGGTATTCGGGACATGGCTTCATGTGGGGCAGGTAAGTGGTTTTGAGTGAGAGAGGTAGTAGAAGGGGTTTCTAGGTTGTGGCGTCCAATCTTGAACTATGAGGAGTTTATACAAGTTTTAAATTTATGGTAATTCACTGACTTGCACATTTATTTTAGAGTAAATATACATAGTGCTATATATGTGTTATGTTCCACAATGATTTTTTTTAAGTAGAAGAACAAATGAGGCTATGAAAATCAGGAGTCTCTTAGGTTGAACTGACCTCGGTGGCCAGATTTCTAGGTCAGTCTGACCTGCTGCATTAAATATCTTCTTCCCACATTGGCTGTTTTCCACTTACTTCTGAAATATTGATTGTATTTTCACAAATTAAAGTTTCATTCTGACACACAGCACCTTTTGTTAAAATGCAAATACCCGTGGAAGTTGGCGGGGCTGTCAATCTCTTGTTTCTAGATCTCAGAATTCTAACAAGTCTACAATAATTCATTACATTATGGATTAAATTGGTTTTCCTCAACTAGACAGGAACTTTACCACTTATAACATTGTTTCTGTAGGAATTAAATAAACAAGCAAAACAAGCAAAAATTCAGCAAATGGTGCTGCAATAATGGATACTCACATGGAAAAATAATGAAATGTCACCCCACCATACAGCATACAAAAAAAAAAAGAATTCAGATCCCAAAACAAGAAATAAAATAAAAATATATAAATGAAAAAGGAACTCCCAGATTATGAAATACAAATGATTAGCAAATATATGAAAAGATGCTTTAACTCAATAACGATCACATAAATGTAAATTGTATTGAGATACTTGAACCAACAGGTTTGCCAAGAATAAGAGATGGGGTAATATTTTAGTTTATCCACTGGAGGTAAGAAATAAAATGGCACACTTATTAAAGGTAAATTAGGCCTAAATTACAACTTCATATGTCTATGTCCTCTGACCTAATGGCTCCAGTTAAAGGATTTATCCCACACAACAGTGGACAAAAGTCAGCATTGATATATTATTTAAATACTCTTAAAACTGGAAAGAATCCAAAACCAATAGAGAATTGGTTAAATAAGTTATGCTATACAGTCATTAAATAGAATTCTATGTAACCATTAAAAAGGATGTGTCTCCCGAGTATTGATGACAAAATCAAGAAGATGCATTAGTGGCATTTTCAAGGTGCTTTGGAAGAGATTCCCTCTTTAACCAAATAAACCAGGAAGGTCAGCCCAGGTAGTATCCAGCTCTCTCATTAACGCCCTGAATTGGCTGATTCTTGGTGAATAGACTCTCAGCTTGTATGTAAGCGCCTTAAACATAAAAACCTCCCAGGACAGCTGCAGTTTAGTGATGGAAGTAAAAAGCAAAAGAAACAGAAACCTGCCACTTACAAATTGAGTTGTGTGTGTGAGAGAGAGAGAGCACATGGAAATTTCTGTTCTTACCTAGGATTAAACCATTCTGAGAGCTGAAGTTCTCCGGTTTGACGATTCCTAGGTACAAAGGAAAGTCAGATTATTACGAGTAATTCATCTATGATGATGAAGTTCCTGTGCCCACTTGCCTGGGTGCTGGAGTCCAGTTGTGCCATCAAACAAGCTCTGGCCTGCTTGTTATTGAGGACATTTCACAGAAGGATTTAAATCATCAGTCAGTTATTTTATTTATGACTGGCTGCTCCAGACTCCTCACCCAATTGTTTGAGGGTCAGAAAGCCAGAACTGATGATTTCAGAAGTCAGAAAGAAGACTTTCTATCACCCCTTCAGCCAGCCAGCTTTTCCTGGGGAATTCAGCCTCATCAGCATTTTAAAATTGTGTCCTGCCCTATAGAATTAGGATGTGCCAACTTGCCAATCCCCATGGTCACATTAGCCAATTCCTATAATAAAAATCCTAATATCTATAGATACATTTACACATCCAGTACATAGCCTATGATTCTGTTTCCTTGGAGAACCCTGATTATTACCGCATTCATTCAACAGATACTTACCCAGCCCCTAGGATGTGACAGGCAATGTTGGGTGCTGGTCCTATAACTATGATTATTTAGGTTTTGTCTTGCCCTCAGGAAGCTCAAAGCAGAGAAGACAACACTAATGGATGATCCCAGCCCCTAGGGGTAAGTGTAAGCAGGAAATGCCTGGGTTCGACCGAACACCTAAGTGGAGCAGTCAACCAAAATTGGGGTCAAGGGAAGCCACTTGGAGAAGAAATATGTCAACCGAGTCTAGAAGGGTGCAGGCAGGTCCAGGAAGGGGGAGAGCTGAGGTCATGACTAAAGGCCTGGAGGCAAGAAAGAGTGTGGTTCTTGGAGGAGGCTTTTAAAAAATAAAATAAACAGAGCTGAAAGGAGAATGTAAATTTGAATAAAATGTAAATTTACTGAGCTTGTTTATCAAACATTAGTGGCTTTGTTCTATCTGATTGAAAAGGGGATGGAGTTTGTCTTTGATTTTCATTTAAATACAGGATTCATCTACATTTTTATTGTGCTTTGTTCAGTTGACAAGCTTTTAGATGACTTTCTTTTCACAACCATAAGCTACTTTGTAAATAAGAAAAATAGGAATGCGTCCTTTTTTGACATTATGAGAGATGTCTTTGGCCATAGATGTTTCATTATGGGATTCCCCAGGACCAGATTCTGTCAAAATCCGAATGGTCCCTTCTAAACTTTGCCTAAAAAAAGAAACAAATGGGAACTTACTAAAAAAGTCAGCACTCATTTTGAGTGTTGGTCTTTTTAATTTCTGGACTCCCAAGGAAAGATCAATGAGTAGAACACACACTGGCCACAGTGGGTTATCTTCATCTAAAGAAAAACATCATTCTCTACAGAGGTACTTAAACCAGCAATGTCGGACCCTGTCCCATGTGAGCAGCCACAGCTGGGAGATGCACACACATCCCCATCTGTGGTAGTTAGATTTGGTTGTCAACTTGGCCAGGTGAAGGCGCCTAGTTCTGTGGCTGTGGACATGAGTCAATGGTACGTGAACCTCATCTGTTGCTGATTACATCTGCAGTCGGCTAGGAGGTGTGCCTGCTGCAATGAATGACGTTTGACTTAATTGGCTGGTGCTTAAATGAGAGACTCAACGTAGCACAGCCCAAGCAGCTCAGCATACCTCATCTCAGCACTTGCAGCTCAGCCCAGGCCTTTGGAGAAACAGAAAGGAATCACCCTGGGGAAAGACGTCAGAACCCAGAGGCCTGGAGAGAAGGTCAGCAAAGACCATCCTGTGCCTTCCCATGTAAGAAAGAACCTCAGTCAAAAGTTAGCTGCCTTTCCTCTGAAGAACTGTAATTAACTAAATAAATCCCCTTTTATTGAAAGCCAATCCATCTCTGGTGTGTTGCATTCCAGCAGCTAGCAAACTAGAAGACCAACTAAGCACAATACACTGACTATTTCTGAACTGATACCCCAGAAATTGAACAGCGGTTCCCTCCAGGGCACTCGGTCTTTGGTTTTCTGTCCCTCTTGCCTGCAGGCAACCATGAGAACCCATGTGTCTCTGGCCAGTGCTGATGCAGTGTGCAGGTCATGCAGAAAACAAGGATCCTGGCAGAGACGCCACTTCCATATGAAGGTTGACCAAATGGACCACAGGATGCCCAGGTAAATTTGATTTGCAGAGACGCAAGGGATAATTTTTTTAGAATATTCCCCAAATACTGCAAGGGGCATATTTGTGCTAAAAAACCGTTTCATTGTTTATCTGAATTGCTCCATAGTTATATTTGTTAAATTGGAATTTAATAATAATAAATGATTATTATAATAATAATTAATAAATGATTGTTTATTCTCTAGATCAATGAGGGAAAGGCATTCTAGTTTCAAATTTGAGCAAAGACCTAGTACAATTTGATCACAAAAATTCTAGAATTCATATCCATTTATGTACTCATTTTGAACCAAGCCATTACTGAGCACCTACTACCTGCCAGTCAGAATGCTAAGTTCCAGGCTATATGACAAATCTGTGCCTTCAGTTCATACCTAATCCATGTGTCTTTCCCTCCAACCTGTCCCACTAGGCACCAAACACCAACGCATGGTGCCTCAGCCATGTGGTAAACTGCTTCTTCCTTTTTATGTTATTGGTTTACTTTATTTCCACTTTTTTTAAAGAAACTTTATTTTTAGAACAGTTTTAGATTGACAGAAGACTTGCATCCATTCCCCCTATTCTTGTCTTACATTGGTACATGTGTTACACCCAATGAAGTTATATTGATACATTATTGTTAACTAAATTCTTTACTTTACTCATCCCTCCTTGGTTTACACCTAATTTCCTTTTTCTCTTCCAATATCTCACCCAGGATACCGCATTACATTTAGACATCTTGTCTCTTTAAGCTCTTCTTGCTTTGACAATTTCCCAGAATTACCTGACCTTTCATTGCCGATGGTGACCCCGAGCACCTGGCCAAGATGGTGTCTGCAGGATTCTCTACAGTGAGGGGAGGCTCCATCCCTCCTTTCCACACTGAGTTCTTTAGAAAGACGTCTTCATGTGCAGCCCACACTAAAGCCATGGGGAGGTAGCCTCCACCTCCTTGAGGGCTGAGTATCCATATAAATCGTTTGGGATTCTTTTGCATGAGGGTTTGGTCCCTTCGCTGCCATTTGTTTATTTACTCAATCATTTATTGATACCAGCATGGACTGGTGGATATTTTATATTTTGGTTTATAATTCATACTACTTTCTTTTGTTCCTCTAATTGCCCCAGTTTTGGCCGCTGGGATCTCTTTCAGGTGGCTCCTTGGACACAACCTCATCAATCTGAATTTTTTTCAAGGATTTCCTGGTTTACTGGCACTACAAGATGTTCCAGGCTCATTGTGTATATTTCCTGTTACAGTCCCAGAATCAGCCATTTCTCCAAGGAGCCCTGGTTCCTTTTATGGGAGAAACCAGTAGATCTGGGCTTGTGGTGGGCTCATTGCAATTATGTAGATTTGATTGTAAACCAGCCCAGCTGATGGAGTGAGGAATATATGTATGTATGCTAACCCATGTATATACACATATTTATAAATATTTCTGTATATAACCAGCAATAACATACTGTGCTGATTTGAAACTGTTGTGTACCCCCAAAAAGCCAAGTCCTTTTAATCCAATCCTGTGGGTGCAGACCTGTCATTGGGTGGGACCATTTGATTAGGTTGTTTCCAAGGAGATGTGACCCCACCCATTCAAGGTGGGTCTTAATCCACTTGCCAGGGTCCTTTAAGGGAGAGACATTTTTGGAGACAGCTGAGAGAAGCTAAAAAAGAAAGAAAACGCTGATAGAAACATTTTGAAGGGAAAGGCCAGCTGACATCACCATGAGACAGAAAAATCCCAGATGCCAGCAGCTTTTCCTCTGAGACGGTATCCTCTTATTGGTGCCATAACTTGGATTTTTATGGCCTTGGAACCGTACATTTATAATCTAAAAAAATCCTCTTTGAAAAAGTTAGCCCATTTCTGGTAGATTGCATTCTGGCAGCTTTAGCAAACCAAAACACATATTAAGCTAAACATAAGTTCATATGGATGCCTCCAACCTTAATCCATTAGCTCCTGAAACATTCCAGCCTCCTCCCCTTGGTTACCAATGAATTCTGACTCCAACAGTGAGAGCCTGGCTTCCTCCACTCGCCATCCATTTTCTTAATTGTTTAACCCCTGTATGCATATATAGTAAGATTAGAGTTGCTGGTGTAGACTCATATGGGGAACAACTTTATCAGCTAGAGCACAGAGCTATGTGCAGTTCTTTTGCCATTAATATTATAAAATTTTCAAATTTACTTAGGCCAGCACCTATCCCCCATTCCCTCAGAGAGATCCATTCACAACTTTTGTGATACAGTTACATTGTTTTGTCACCACATTCTGCATTCCATCCTGGGGTTCCCCCAACATCCTAAATGATTTTTAAAGTTTTGCACACATTTAAGATTCACACCTTGACCTATAAGTTTCTATGGGTTTTGACAAATGCATATGCCATGTGTCCACAATTACAGTATTATACAGAATAGTCTAACCACCCTAAAAAATGTCCTGTGCTCTGACTACTCATCCCTCCCCTCACCCCTGCCAAACCCCTGGCACCACTGATTTTCTTATTACCTCTATAGTTTTGCTTTTCCAGAATGCCATACAATTGGAATCATTTGGTGTGTAGACTTTTCAGATTGACTTCTCTCACTTAGCAACACTCATTTAAGATTCATCCTTGTTTTTTGTGGTTTGATAGCTGATTTTTAAATCACCAAATAATATTCCATTATATAAATGTACCACAGCGTGTTTATCCATTCACCTACTGAAGGACATCCAGTTTTGGGTGATTTTGAATAAAGCTTCTATAAACATTTGCACGAAGGTTTAATTCTGGTAAAATATGTGTAATGTGAAAATCATTTTAACCAGTTTAAGTGGACAGTAGTTTGACATTAAGTACATTGGCAATACTGTGTAAAAGTTACATAGTAACTTTCCAGAAAAATAGTCTATTTCCAAAAAATTTTACCATCTCAAACCAAAACTCAAACTCAGCAATAACTCCCAGTACCCCTTCCCACCACTCTTGGTAATCACTATTCTGCTTTCCATCTCTATAAATTTGCTTCATATAAAAGAAATCATTATTTACTGTGCAAATTTTTGCACATTATTTTACTGAACATGATGCCTTCAACTACTCATCCATGTTGTAATATGTACTAGAAGTTCATTTCCTCTTTGTTTTATTTTATTTTGTTTATTAGAGAAGTTGGGGTTTATAGAATAATCAGCTTTTCTTTTTACAGTTGATTAATATCCACTGTATGGATACAGCATATTTTGTTTATTCATCTTTTGCTGGACACCTGGATTGCTTCCACCTTTTGGCTATTGTGAATAATGCTGCAAAGAACACTGGTGCAGAAATATCTGAGTCCCTGCTTTCAATTCTTGGGATACATACCTAGGAGTAGAATTGTCAGGTCATTTCATAATTCTATGTTTAACTTTCTGAGGAAAGTCAAACAAAAAAGCCAAACAGTTTCCCACAGTGGTTGTACAATTTCGCAGTCCCACCAACAATGGACAAGGGTTCCAATTTCTCCACATCCTCACCAAAAATTGTTATTTTCAGCATTTTTTAAAATAATGACCATGTATGTGGGTGTAAAGTAATATCTCGTAGTTTTAATTCACATTTCTTTAAAGGCTAATCATATTGAGCATCTTTTCATATACTTATTGGTCATTTTGAATATGTTCTTTGGAGAAATGTCTATTCAAAGCCTTGGCCCACTTTTAATTGGATTGCTTCATCTTTTTAATGAGCGTTGCAGGAGTTCTTTATATATTCTGGTTATTAAATGCTTACAGATATATGCTTGCCAAATATTTCGGCCATTTTGTAGGTTGTCTTTTCATATTCTTGATAATGTCCTTTGATGCACAAAAGTTTTTAATTTTGATGAACTACATTATATATATATTTTTTTTCTTTTGTTGTTTGTGTTTTGGGGGTAAAATCTAAAAATTCATTGCTGACTACTAGGTCCTGAAGATATTTTTCCATGTTTTTGTAGTAGTTAGGTACGGGTGTGAAGCTGGCCAGGGGATGGTGCCCAGTTGTTCTGTTGCTGAGAATGTAAAGCATCAGCATATGAATTTCATCTATGGCCAATGCCATCTGCACCTGGCTAAGGGGAGGGCCTTCGCAATGAGCGAGGCTTAGAAGGAGGAGTCAGAAGAGGGAGAAGCAGATTAGCACAACACAACTCAGTACAGCTCAGCTCAGCACTCAGAGCCAACACAGACCTAGACATTTGAAGATGCAGAAGGGTAACACCCCAGGGAAAGCCATTTGAACCCAGAGGCCGGGAGAGACGGCCAGCATGTTGCCGTGTGCCTTGCCATGTGACAGAGAAACCCAGATGAAAGCCAGCTGCTTTTCCTCCAAAGAACCATAAATATGTAACTAAATAAATCCCCTTTATAAAAGCCAACCTAGGGGGTGCAATATTGGCTTCTTTTTTTTCAGTGGTAGAATTCTTGCCTGCCATGCGGGAGACTTGGGTTCGATTCCCATTACATGCACTTCTCAAAAAAACAAACAAACAAAACAAACAAACAAAATACAAACAAAAATTCAACAAATGGTGCTGCAATAATAGGATACTCACATGGAAAAATAATGCAATGTGAACCCCACCATACAGCATACAAAAAAAAAAGAGCCAATCTATTTCTGGAGTACTGCATTCCAGCAGTTTTAGCAAACTAAAACTGTTTTCTTGTAAGAGTTTTATAGTATTCCCTCTTCTATCTAAATCACTGATGCATTTTGAATTCTTTTTTTTTCTTTTTTTTTACATGGGCAGGCACCGGGAATCAAACCCGGGTCCTCTGACATGGCAGGCGAGCATTCTTGCCTGCTGAGCCACCGTGGCCTGAATTCTTTTTTTTTTTTTTTTGTATACCATATTAAGAGATATGGGTCCACCTTCGTTCTTTTGCATGTGTTTTTCCAGTTGTCCCAGCCCCATTTTTTGAAGAGACTATTATTTCCCCATTGAATGGATTTGGCACCTTTGCCGAAAATCAACTGGCTGTAGAAGTGTGGGCTACCTCTGGACTTTGAATTTTATTCCACTGGTCTCTATATCTATTCGTATTCCCATATCACATTGTTTTAATTACTGCAGTTTATAGTAAGTATTGAAGTCAGTAGTTGTAAGTCCTCCAGCTTTGTTCTCCTTCAAGATCATTTCGCTATCTGGGGGCCCTTATCAATGTGTGGATTAGCTTTTACATTTCTGCAAAGCAGACTGCTAGAATTTTGTCAGCAATTGCAATGAATGTGTAGAGCTCCTCAGGCCGCATTGACATCTTGTCAATTTCGAGTCTTCCAGTCCAAGAACATTGGCTGTGTCTCCATTTGTCTAGGTTTTCATTACTCTGTCACCACTGTCCTGTAGTTTTTAGTGTACAGATCTTTCGCCTCCTTTGTTAAATGTATTCCTAGGAATTTTTTTCTTTAAGATACTTTTGTCAATGGAGTTGTTTTTCTGGTTTCCTTTTCAGATTATTCATTATTGCTGTATCAAAGCCATCTAACTTCTATGGGCTTATCTGGATTTGCTTATTCTAATTAGTTCTATATATATATTTCTATATAGAGAACCATGTCATCTGCAAATAGGGATCATTTGACTTCTTGTTCAATTTAGATGCCTTTTATTTCTTTCTCTTGCTGACTTGCTCTGGCTAAAACTTCCAATACAACACTGAATAGCAGTGGTGATAGTGTATTGGTGTGCATATCACCTCCCAAAGCTCCCTCAGGCTCTGTTCATTTTCCTTCATTATTTCCTTTCTGCTCCTCATACTAAATAATTCCAATTGTCTTGTCTTGAAGTTCACTGATCCTTTCTTCTGCATGTTCAAAACACCTGTTGAATCTGTCTAATGAGTTTTTCATTTCAATTTCTTCACTTCGTGGCTTCAAAACTTTCAATTTGGGCTTTTAAAATTTTCAAACATTTTTTTTTAACTTTTCCAGTCTTCCTAAAAGAACTGTGATGTTTTTGGCTGACAGATTAATCAACATCTTCGATCTCATCTGCCATCACAGAACACAATTTTTGACCTAATAACAGAAGATAATTCTGGTAACCTGACACATAGCCAAGATTCTAAGACAAGAATTAAAGTCTTTTTTTTTTTTGGATACTGTCCTTGATTAATTTTCAGAGAGGGAAATCATGAAGAGGCTTCCAGCTCGGTTAGAGACTTTGATCAAAGGTTGGTAGAAACAGGCTGGTTCACAGACCTTCAGTATTGCTCTTCAACAAATTTCACAGGCCCAGGAGTGAGTTTTTCACCAATGGGGCTCTCACCCACTCACTGGTTTTGTGCCAGTTTTCCATAGCCTCCTCTCCCAGCGTCATTGTCTTGCCGATACTCAACTCATACCTGGCCCCCAGTTCACCCCGGTCACACTGCCAGCTCTCCTTAAGGCATCCAGTCTGTGCTAACCATCCAGTTCCATCTATGGACCGCAGGGCATTTTCTGCATCTGCTCCTGAATACTACTCCACAAAACAGAACCCACAGGCTGTTTTGTTTTGTTTTCATTTCACCTAGGCCCTTAATGATTTTCTTTATGTCACCACTTTGGCTGAACAGTTCATAGATTTATTCTTCAGTTGTATAGAAGGAAAGATTTCCAACATACAACCTACAGCTTTTCTTTAGTGATGTGTCTTGTTCTTCACCATCACCCCGGAAGGGCTGGTCCCGGTTCTGGCTCAGCTCCATGTAGGACTCGCTGCAAAGCACCTTCAGGAATACCAATTTGGTTCTTTAAAAAAAAAAAATCTATCACTTTATTTTGCTCAGATGATGTTTTCCTAATTTCCTAAAGTTCTTTGTATGTGGATTTTGTATACACGAAAAGCTCTTTATATGGATTCCTGTCATTCATTAAACATATTTATGCCAGTTGATTTAAAGTCTTTGGCTAATAGTTCCAATATATGTACTACGTTAGGGAAAGTTTCTGGAAAATTCATTTTTCCTGTGAATGGGCAATGCTATCCTGTTTCTTCACCTGTTTGGTAATTTTTGTTGATAACTTTGCATTCTGAATATTATCTTGTTGTAACTGGAAATCTAGCCCTCTCAGGACTCTGGATTGTTCAGGTTTTTGCATAGGGTTGTTGAGAGCTGTAGTCACCAATTTGTGATTTTTCCAAACTATTTTTGCTCCCACATGGGGAATGGAAAGAGAAAAGGGGTGGGGGAATGAGGTCCTGCCTCCTTATGCTTTCCAGGCATCTGCCTGGGGGGGGGTGGAACAGCAGCTGCTTAGAGCCGGCCGCTGGCAGTCAGAAGGGGCTGGTCAGAGGCAGAGGTCAGTGATCAGACCACACACACACACACACATTTTGGAGGACCAGGTCCTTCCAACCCACCCTGGCCCCTGCCAGCCACCCCAGAGGCCCGCACTGAAGCCCCCGCTGTTCTGCCCCGAGGTGGGGGATGGGCGTGGCCTCTCTGTGCAGAGGTGAAATTCCCTGAATTTACCAGATGTTTCGTCCAGCTCTTCCCTGGAGGCTGTAAGCATTCCACATAATTCCAGAGTCCCAAACAGTTGATTCAGACAATCCCCAGGGGTTCAGTGGTTGTTTCGGTGGCAAAACCGATTCCTGGGCTCTCCCACGCCACCGTCCTCCAGCACCTGCCTGCAGGTTTCTGCATAGACATAAGATGTCCAATCTCAATCTCAGGTTGAGTAAGCAATAGAAGCGCAGTTGCCCTATGATCTGGTAAGACTGAGTTTGTAAGACACTTCCGAACCGTACACTCTGCATTCTCACCTGCAGTCAGAGTTCTCTTTACTGCACCCTTGTCAGCAGCCATCATTATCAGAGGTTAGCCATTTTAATAGGTGTGTAGCTGTGTTTCAATCTGCAAACACCTAGTAACAAATCATGTTGAGCATCAATTTATATGCTTATTTGCTATCCCTATATCTTCTCTGGGGAGATGCCCAGATTTTTTGCCCATTTTTAAATTAGGTTGTTTGATTTTTTTGTCATTGAATTTTTAGATTTTTTTTTTGTATATTTTGTCCTCTATCAGATATATGCCTTGCAGAGGGTTAATTTTTAAAGACATGATCTCACAATGCTTTTAAATATTGATTTTTAAATGGCGTTCGGAAACATTGCACCACTTGTAGATGTCCCTCACGGGGAGGGACGTGGAGGAGGTGACAATTTGAATTTTTCTATATGAGAGAATATTAGCAGATTAACAAATTCTCCCTGAGTACACCTATGTTTCTAAAGCAGGTTCTTAGTCCTGTGTTAGACACAAAGATGGAACTTTGAGATAGTTTACCCTTTATCTCAAAGAGCCACCCAGCTGTCTCTGTCCCTTACCTTGTTTTGTTTTTCCTTTATGATATTTCTTATACAAAATGTAATATCCCTGACACTATATTTTATATTTGTTTACTGTGTATCTTCTCCACCTAGAATGTCAGCCCCATGAGGGTAGGGATTTTGTATGGGTTACAGCTGTTTCCCAAGTCTCTGAAATCGGGTCTGAGACCGAGAGTATGCTCAAAAACACTTGTGGAATATTTTCAAGTGAAAGGAGTAAAATATTTAGACTTCATTGTGTGCCCCAAATAGAAGATAACTTCTGACTTAGAAATCATTAATACCTCTGGACAAAACTGAGCAGTTTAGGTCACCTCTGCCAAACCTTAAAGGTGATGATTTATCAGTATATTATAGTTACCTGAAATAATGCCCAAGCAACATCAGGGATAAAACAAATGAAGTCAATACCAGCTTTTTTCTTTTAGAATGCATTCTCTCCTGAGGGGGGAAGGAGAAAAAGTAGGGTTTTAAAAGTAAAAATCGACATCCTTATCACTTTCTGACAGTGGACATTTGGAGACCTGAGGGCCTGCTTCTAGAATGTTCAGCCGTGCTAACCTGTCTGAAGTGCCTTCAGAATCTCCTTAGGGAACTGACTCGTCCCTTCAGGACAAGTGCACAAGGTGTTTTGGGGACTGACTTGTGTCTCCCACATAAGGCACGTTCAGGGCCAGCCCCTGGCCTGGGGGTGTGAACCCATTTGCAAATAGGACCCTAGAAGATGTTCTCAGTTCAGGTGCCCAGAAGGAGTGAGGATGACCTCCACCCCATGTGGCTGAAGTCCTTACAAGCAAAGGATTTGGACTCGCAGATGGAAAAGACATCCTGTGGGAGCAGCCGTTTCTTTAAATCCTGATTCAATACTGTAGGTTGGAAACGTATGATTAGCTTATGTCCACAGAGATGTGACACATCCAATTGTGGGTGTGACCTTTTTTCCCCATTTTTAAACAGTGTTATTCACACATCATACAATCCAAAGTAAGTGTATAGACATGCCTTCACCACCATACTGTATCTGAAAACATTTCCTTTTCTTCCATAAAGAATCCACAGATGGAGATGTGACTCCACCCATTCAAGGTGGGTCTTGATTAGTTCACTGGAGTCCTTTAAAGGTGGAAACATTTTGGAGAGAATCAGAAAGGGCAGAAATGACAGAGCTGACAGAGAGAGAGCTGACACAGATGCCGAAACTTGGAATACAGAGACATGGATGTTTGGAGATGCTTGGAGCCCAGCAGACATTGCTATGAGATGTTCAGCAAGCCAGAACCTGGAGAGAGCCAAGGGAAGCCAAGAGATGAAGGCCCCAGAGAGATAAAGTGAGGATCCCCCACAGGAACAGAGGCTGAAAGCACAGAGCCCAGGAGCAAGGGACCAGCAGATGCCAGCCACTACCCAGCTCACAGAGGTGTTCCTGACCCATCAGCCGTACTTGAGTGAAGGGAACCTCTTATTGGTGCCTTAATTTGGACATTTTTATAGGCTTAGAACTGTAAACTTGTAGCTTATTAAATTCCTCTTTTTAAAAGCTGTTCCAGTTCCTGTATGTTTCATTCTGGCAGCTTGCAGACTAACACACCATGTGACAGAAAAACCAAAATACCCCAAAGATATCCCACCAGCCAGAAGAAACCAACCAGAGAGAAGGCAAATCTTCTAGCCTCTGAAACCAGGAGGCAATAGATTGCTTTGTTAAAGCAACCCATTGTATGGTGTTTATTTTAGCATCTGGGAGACTAAGACACTTCTTTGTATTCCTTTCTCAAAGTCCACTTGGTTACATATAAAAAATTCCATAGAACTTTCCTCTGTATAGCTGTGAAAATAAAATGGGGTGATTCTGAGAGTCTTCTTGAATTGGCATGTATTCTACCCCAAAGGTGACTTCTTATTCTTTTTTTCCGAGACTACAGTAGCTCTCTCCAAGGCAGAAGCTTGTAGGCAGTGACTAAACTCTGACATGGAATTGTTGGCTTCAACCAACACAACTCAGCTTGTGTTGGAGGTCTTAGGAAGGATTCCCAAATATAAGCTGCAATGGGATGAATGGCGTCCCCAGAAAAACATGCTCATCTCCTAATCCAGACCTGTAAATGTGACCCTATTAGGAAATAGGGTCTTCGATAAGATGAGATTAGCTAAGATGATGCCAAACTAGATGAGTATGGGACCGAACTAAAGGTAACTCTTGTTCCAAGAAGATGGAGGAAATTTGGACACAGGGAGACAGACAGTCCCAAGGACAGATGCCCGTTGTGACGGCCAGTAAACCCCCGAGACTGGAAGAGGCAAGAGAAGACCATCCTTTAGAGTCTTCCCAGAAAGTATGGCCCCACCAACACCTTGTCTTAGGACCTCCAGCCTTCAGAAAATGCGAGACAATAAATCCCTGTGGTTTTAACCCAACGAATTTTTGGTGATCTGTTACTGCAGCCCCTGAGAAGCTAAGATGCCAGCCTGAGCTGGTTTTCTCTAGGGTTCATGGCCCTGATTATGTTAGAGCAAAATGGAGGCCTGGGATATTTAATTTTTGAACACTTATCTAATGAGAAAGATGCTGCAAATATATTTTTTTAAATCAACCAATACAAAAGCCCCAAACGCACAAGGCTTTTGAGTATTTGGCTCATCAGATCTGAGATAGGCTGAAGTGTCAAAAACCACATTAGGGATTTGAAGATTTCATATTGAAAGAAAAGAATTAAACCGTCCCCATAACAATTTTATATTGATTCCATGTTGAAACGATAATTTCTGGATATATTGGGTTAAATAAAATATATTACTAAAAGCAATCCATCTGTTTCTGTTGGAAATCCATGTGGCTGCTGGAAATGTGGCTTGCATGAGATGCCCAATGGACAGGTTTCCTTTAGGTAACCCTCTGGGGCGAACAGTGCCTCGGTTGCCACCTGTTCTGCACAAGCTTCTGAGGCCAAGCTCAGGACACAGTCCGACCTCTGATTTTCCCGTGAGCATCTGAACTTGCACACAGTGCCTTCCACGGGGGACCTTACCTGGGGTTGGGTGTCCTGGGAGAGGAGGGGCTTTCCCAGCAGTGTACTGTGGGTCTTTGTGGAATCCCGAAGTTGATCCTCGCCCTCGTTGGTAGCCTGCGAACCTTCCGGCCATGGTGATGTCACCAGATCCTGATGCACGCATCAGGAGGGGGTCACAATGCCGCACCTGCCGTGGGTTCTTATCAGGTCCCCAGGTGACAGGGCACCACCCACTTGAAAGCATAGGGATCTTTTAAAATGTCCTTTTGCGTCCAGTTTTCTTTGTTGTACCTCCTTGCTTTTTTCATGCCTAATTCTCACTTACAGAGAGATCCTTTGAAGAATGTGAGTGTGAGTGCATGCAAATGTGAGTGTGAGTGCATGCAAATGTGAGTGTGAGTGCATGCAAATGTGAGTGTGAATGCACACACTTGTGTGTATAACGGTGGAAAGGCGCAATCTGCTTCCTTCTTCATCCTCTCTTGGGCACTGCCCAGTTACCCCAGGGAGGGCACATTCCTTCATAGGCTTTCTTATAATGTTTTTCTTAAGTAGTTGTTTTTCTGATTATGGGAATAACACATGCTTTCATGATCTGACAGATGTATGAGAGCACAAAAAAGAAAATTATAATAATATGTAATCCCTCTGTCTCAGTTTTCTGGCTGCCATGACCAGCATCACGCAGTGAGCTGGCTGAGCTGCAGGCACTTATTGGCTCGTGGTTTCAGAGCTGGAAGGGTGCTTCCTTCTGGCTGCCCACAATCTGTGTGTTCCTGGGCTTTCCCGTCCCAGGGCCATGTCCTTGGCCATGCCTTCTCCTTTCTCTCCCAGGCTCCTGCTGACCTCAGCTTCCAGCTCTTCTCCATGCCTTTCTTTCTGTAGGGCCCCCAGCCATAGATGTACACTAACCCTGGTTCGGGTGGTGTCACCTTAACTAAAACTGACATCTTCCAAAGGAGAGGGATTGACATGGAGACCAAGTTTGCCTCTGGTGCGCCTGCCACAGCCCCCATCTTGACAACCCCCTGAAGCTGGGATCACAGCATGTACTTTTAAAAACTTTCCCCTCCCCTTTATAAATTAACTTTTCTTATGGAAAAAGCAACATACATACCAGATAAAACGAAATCTAGTAGTAACAAGGGTTACTTAATGTCTGCGAGCACCTCCCATTTTCCACCTCTAATAGCCCTTGGGTTTTATCCCATAGCCATTCTGTGTGTACAGAGACATGGATGTTTCATCTATCATCCCCTTGCTACGCCTGGTGGCATACCACGCTCCTCAGCCCCTTGGATTTCTCCATCAGCATACTTTGACGATCATCCCATCACATCTCATATAAACTGACCTCAGTGTTTCTCTACAGTTCACGGACTCCCATTGTATGAACGTATAATTCATTTAAGCAGTTTCTTATTACCAGGCATTTTGATCAATCACTGACTCCACTTTTATAAGAAATGCTGCACTAGCGACACCTGAGCAGGCTGGAGAGCACAGGTGAACCACACTGCAGGAGGAAGCCCTAAAAACAGACGTGCTGGGTCAAAGGTTAAGCCCATCTAAAATTTAAGTAAATGTTGTCAAATTGCTTTCCATAGTGGTTGGTCAGTTTCACACCATCAGTGGGTGAGCGGGCCAGCACCCCCCCTCCACCGCATCTCCACAGCACAGCGAGCTCTTAAAATTGGGGGTCTCGACAATCCCAGCCATGAGCCTGGTACCTCGGTGCAATTGTGGTTTGCATTTATTCTGTCATGCGTCTTCTATCATGTTTGACAGCCACTGTGTCCCTTCTCTGGGGACTGTCCACTCTCCGCTTTCTGTGAGGGTCTTTGTCTCTTTATACTTTAAAAGCTCAGCTCCCAGGTGCCTGTCTCCTAGTGTCCGCCCACCTCCCAGTTGCTCCCAGGTGGACCCTCCAGGGCCCACTCCCACAGATGAACTCCTGCCTCTTCCAAGGTAAAGCGCCGTATTTATCGTAGTCCAAGGTGGATCACCTATTTCTTAACCACTTGGCACTTGTGAAACTGTGCTCCCATTTTTATTATGTTTCTATCTTTTTTATGCATCACCGATGAACTTTTTGAATATCGTGCCCCTACCCCCATTTTTTGTTCCTATAAATTTTTCCTATAAACACTGTGATTTTTATTATGCCTTTTTGTATAGCATAATGATTTTAGGTATGCACACGTCATGTTATGGCAGAACTGACTACGCAGTAAATGGAAAATAGGAAATAGTAAGAAATAAGTCTTACTACGGCAATAATTGCAATAAAATATAAGTTGATTATTCTTCCTAGCTTTAAGATAACGACTCTCAGGCTGGCTTTTTTAAAACTTCAACAGTATATTGTTTACAAGAGATACACTTCAAACACACAATGCATAAACAGAAAATTTGAAAATAAAAATATGGAGAAAAATGTACCTGTCAAATAGGAACCAAAAGAACGCTGAGGTTTTTTGGTGGGATTTTTTTTTTTTCCTTCTTTGTCCTGGTAGTTTTTTTCAGTGTACAGATCCTGAACATTTGTATCTACGTATTTCATTTTTGTGCTATTTTAAGAGGTCGTGGGTTTGAATTCTGCAGAGTTCCCATGCCCAGGGAGGAGGCTTTCTCAGCAGGCCTCACGAGCAGACACAGCTCCCGCCACCTTGGCCCAACTCCATGGCTGGTGCCGCCCTCAGGCGGGTCTGGGGACAAGGAGAGTTGGGGGGGGAGTTCAAGATTCTCCCCACTGTTTGCTCCACAGGGAACCCTCCCAGCCCCCAGCCAGAAAGAGGAGTATCTTGGAGTTTTGTTGTCTTCTCTAGGGAGGTGGCAAAAAAGTGAATTGAGTGAAACTTAATGAAAAAAGGAAAAGAAATTCCATTCCATCAAGCTAATAACAGCTTTTTTGGAGAGACCAATTGCATAGGCAATCCCTTAGCAAGTTGGATTATAAATGGGAGAAGGCTTGAAAAATAGCAGAAACCACAAATAACATTTTTAGTCTCCAAAGGGTACAAATATGGTGACATTTACTATAAGGAAATTAAAGAAAATGAACAAGCAACAAGATGGAAAAAAAAATTACCAGGCAGATTTGGAGAAAGAGAGAGAACTTCTAGATATAAAGACTTTAATAATTGGGATCGTAAACTGAATGGATGATTTTGGACAGCAGATTAACCACAGCCGAAGAGAACTGACATCTGACCACAATTTCCAAAGTGCAGCCTGGAAGACAAATGCATGGAAAATATAAAAGAAAGATGAGAGACGCAGATGATAAAAATCTAACATGCATCTCATTGGAGTTCTAAAAGAGAAGACAGATTGGTAAAGACAATATTCCAAGAGATGATGGTCAAGAATCGAAAGACATCTGAATTGATGCAAATGTTCTAAGAAATGATGAATATGCAACTAAGTGATGATATTGTGAATTACTGATTATATATGTAGAATGGAATGATCACATGTTAATGTTTTAGTTCGTTTGTTGTTAATTTTTTTCAATTAACAAATAAATTAATTTAAAAAAAAAGAATCGAAAGACACTGACCCTCACATCCAGGAATCCCAGAGAATTCCAAGAGCAATAAATAAAAAGAAAGGCACACCCAGACACATCAAAATGAAGCTGCAGAACATCAGAGATAAAGAAGCAGCCAGAGAACAGGCACAGGTCCCTCCACCCTCAAGATACGCCAGACGGCAGAGCATTCTGTCTTCAGCTGTTAAGAGAAAATAGCTGCCAGCCTAAAAGTCTACGACCTAAGAAACAATCTTTCAGGAGCAAGAGTAAAATAAAGTCATATTTAAACAGAAAACCCTACACTAAGATATTCCAGAAGGAAGGTCAAAGGTTTAAAAGAAACTGCATGGTGGGTGGTGAGACGGTGGCTCGGTGGCAGAATTCTCCCTTGCCATGCCGGAGACACAGATCGATTCCTGGTGCCTGCCCGTGCAAAAAGAAAGAAAAGGAAAAAAAAAATAGACGAACCTGCAGGGAAAGGAATTATTATGGATATAGATAAACCTAAAGAAATATTGGTTGCTTTTTTTTGTAGTCTGTATGGTAGGGTCACATTTCATTCTTTCTCCATGTGACTATCCCATCATTGCAGCACCATTTGTTGAATTATTTTGGGGGGTGGGGGGTGGGAGTGCACGGATGGGCCAGAAATCGAACCCAGGTCTCCCACATTGGCCGGCAACAATTCTACCACTGAACTACCCTTGCACGCCCCCATTGGTTGTTTTTTTAAAAAAATAAATAAATAACAGACTCCTATGTATCCATTTATACCGGAGAAATTAGATTAAATTGAAAACTTAGGGAATGCACAATTTTCCAGGAAAATAGAAGTTACCCAAATGGGCTCAGGAATAAGGAGAGTACCTGAAAGGATGAATAAGCACGGGAAAAGTGGAACTGGAACTAGAACAGATGATTCCCCTTTTGGCACCAAGCCAAGCCACCATGAGCGGCAGATTTCCAAAGAGAGCAGACGGAGGCACAGAGGCCGCAGAACTTGTCCTCTCACTCGCAGCTTCTCCTGACCCAGGGGCTGGAGGGCCGGCTAGGGCAGCACTTCCCCAGCTGGGCCCGTGGAGCCCTGGAGCGTGCCTTGCCTGGGGTCCCACCTCCTCATGCCCCGTCCTTAGAAAGACTGGCACAGACCGGCTTCTCACCAGCAGCCATGTGCAACACACACTGTCCCCCCCCCCACCAGCCCCCAGTGCACTTGGCATGAAATGGAA
>PVIY010025203.1:0-37011 GCA_004026745.1 Myrmecophaga tridactyla
AAAAAAAAAAAAAAAGAAAGTGAAACAGCCTTATTGCAGGTAGGGAGAAAGTTTTAGTGCTCTGGATAGAAGATCAAATCAGCCACAACAATCCCTTAAACCAAAGATTAATCCAGAGCAAGGCCCTAATTCTCTTCAGTTTTGTGTAGGCTGAGAGAGCAAGGAAGCTGCAGACAAAAAGTTTGAAGCTAGCAGAGGTTGGCTCATGAGGTTTAAGGAAAGAAGTCATCTCTATAGTGTAAAAGTATAAGGTGAAACCATAGGTGCTGATGCAGAAGCTGCACCAGTTTATCCAGAAGATCTAGCTAAGATAGTTGATGAAGATGGCTACACTAAACAACAGATTTTTCAATGTAGACAAAACAAGCTTTTGTCGAAAAAAGATGCTCTCTAGGACTTTGATAGCTAGAGAGAAGTCAATGCCTGGCTTTAAAGCTTCAAAGGACAGGCTGACTCATTTGTTAGGGGCTAATACAACTGGTTACTTGAAGGTACAACCAGTGCTCATTGACCATTCTAAAATCCTAGAGCCCTTAAAATTTATGCTAAATCTACTCTGTGCTCTATAAATGGAATAAGAAAGCCCAGATGACTGCACATCTGTTTACAACATGGTTTACTGGACTTTTTAAGCCCACTGCTTGAGAACTACTGCTCAGAGAAAAGTATTCTTTTCAAAAAAGACAACACACCTGGTCAGCCCCAAATAGCTCTGATAGGGATGTGCAACCAGGTGAATGTTGTCTTCATGCCTTTTAACTTGACATCCATTCTGAAGCTCATGGATCAAGGAGAAATTTTGACTTTCAAGTCCTATTCATAAGGTTATAGCTTCCATAGATTGTAATTCTTCTGCTGGATCTGGGCAAAGCTGATTGAAAATCTTCTGGAAAATATTCATCATTGTAGATGTCATTAAGAATATTCGTGATTCATGGGAGGAGGACAAAACATCAGCAAGACTTTAGACTAAAATATGTCTCTTGCAATACCCTACGATAGCACCCTGGATAGTTGAGGTCAATTGCTCAAGGAGTGTCTCCACTGGCATGTATCCAGCAGTGAATACACTATATGGAATTTGGTAGGTCCTCAAGAAATATTGTTGCGCTGACATTTTGGGGCCCTGTCTCAAAACCAACCCTGTATCTGAGTTTTCGAGAGGTGTCAGGAGATATGAGCTGGACTGGAATCACAGGCAAGCAGGATCCTTGAGTCGTTCCACAATTTCAGGGCAAGGACTTCTCCATTAAAACCCTGAGCGCAAAGGGGACATTACATTTCCAGCATGACAGAATCTAAGTACTGCTTCTTTTTAAATATAGTTGCAGAGAATGTGATTAAATACAAGAGAGGGGGAAAAAAAAGTGTTCTTTTAGAATGATGCAGAAAGCCTGACCAAAGATAGGCTCAGTGCCACTGCCACTGAAAGAGAAACCAAACCACATTCTAGCCGCAAAAGCAATACGGAGATTGCTGGCAAAAAGGAGACTTGGCTCAGCATGTGATGTGCGGCTTAAATGTTTTTGCCAGTGGTGCATTCAAATTAAAGAGGAGGAGAAAAGGCAGACTCCAATCCTGCTGCCACCCCATATTTCCTCGGCCTGAGAAATTCATTCTTGAACCAGAATACAGGAAAGCTGCAGACTGAAGAAAAATGTAATTCTTGCTTGCATCCTTTTTCTAAATCCATCATCAATATCAAAGTCCTGGCTACTTATGATGTGGTTGTGTGCATGGAGTACTTGCTGGGGCGCATGGCAGTCTATGCCTCCTAGAGCTTGTGCTATTCCTGAGAAGAGGCTGAGTGTCAACAGAAATATTGCAGACACCTGGCTCATGTCAGACTTTATGTAATCTAAATGATTGTTAGTGTTTGGTAGTTGCAGGTGAGGTAAGAGAAGGTAGAGACCTACAGGCAATTTTTTTTTCAAGTGTGTATATACTTATATATTTTTTCTCATAGAAAATTTTCATTTTTTCTATATGAAGTTTTGAAAGCAGGAGAAAAATAGGGGGAACATCACCAGATATTTTAGTTTCACACTTGTTAGCCATCTAGTGCATCTCCTCTCAGAAAGCTCATCTATCTAAAATTTTCTCATTTTTGTTACCAGACTGTACCCACAATTTTCTATCCTAATTTTTCACTTACTGTTTTTAAAAGTGCTCCCAGTTTATTACAAAGTAATATGATTTCCAAAGCAATACCCAAATTCATTTTCAATTCATTCCCAAATGATAATTCATTAAAAATGCCCTCACCTTAGAAATAAAAATATTCTAGCCATCCAGAAAGCATGTGCTGAAATGTTCACTGACACCTAAGGCTCAGCTTACAATTTTGTGACAATAGAGCTCTAAGAAATCAGAAATTAGGAGTTTATTAATTCAAATTTTGTAATACTCTGTGTGTTACTGGAGCTCAAGTTGTCTCGATGTATATGCATACACATAATTTCAAACAGTTTCATTACATTCTGTATGCCCAGCTGCTTTAACCAACTGCTATTGTTGACATTTGCTGTCATAATAGATCTACAACAAACACCTTATATATGACTTTTTTTTCCCCTGAAATTAAGATTAATTCTTTTGAAATGAGACCAGAAATCCAACCACTGGCTCCAAGAATATGAACACTTCTACAGCCCGTGATAAAATTTCCAACTGAATTGCTTTCTCAAATGGTAACACTTCTATTAGCAGTGTTTGAGTGTATCTATTTAATTTACCTTTAACGACATCAGGTGTTACTTTAAAAATACGTTATAGAGAAGTTTGAACCTCAGTGTTTGCATTTCTTGGGCAATGATGCAGATCGAAGGGGACATTTTTGTGTATTTGCTTGGATTGAGGCAGATGTGGCATGCTCTAAGACCATCTTCCATTTGTTTCCTGTTCTTGCCCTACAACGTCAATAACACCAGTTTGGTGTTGATTAGTTATTTTTCTGCTGGGCATATTCTTCATGCCTACAGTCATTAACTCCATTTTAAAAACCAATAAAAAGAATGTCCCTCCCACTCTCAAAATGAATTCAAATTCCCATGAGAGCTAGATCTCTTCTTCCAGAAGTTAAAGATAATTTGTGGATATACAGTTTTCTATATATCATATCTATCATTGATATCTATTTTTCTCTGTCTGTCTGTTTGTCTATCTAATCTATCTACCTACATACCTATCTCTTATCTCTATCATCAGGCATTTATTTATTCTGAGGTGGAATATATGGAAAATAGGGATTAGCTAAGATAATTAATATCACAATATAACTATTAATAGCCTTGTCTTATTAGCTGGTTAGGATAAAACCCAAATTAGCTGGACTAAATGAAGAATGTGACTTTTAGTATATTGTATTTGCAGATTAATTCATGGATATTTTAATAATTCTTTCAGCATCAATCCTTGTGGTTGACATTCATTCCCTGCCCCTTTGTACTCCTAATTAGGAGTACTGCAATGTCAATTACTTTTCTTAGGCAGAAAACCTTAAAAGCTCTTTCTTATATACAGGTATTCTTGTACAGGACTAAAGATACAGTTATAAGAGCCTGGCCTCATATAACTTCCAGCCTTCAGGGCATACTTTGGAAACTGGTTTTTGGTTGTTATTGTGTTAACATTGACTTATTGCTCTATTGTGGCAGACTCTAGCAACTCAACATATCTGTTTCTGCTTCTTCCTGGGCACACAGCCTACGCTTCCAGCTTTCTTTACAATTAGTTGTGGTTTTAATGCTAACCAATATAATGGGAACAGAAATGATATGTGCAAACTTCCAGCTGGACATATAAAGCTGTCTCATGTTCTCCATGTTCTTTCCAGCTTGCTTGTAGACACAGACAAGCTTTTAAGCTTGGAAGTTCCATGTTGAAGATGGCAGAGCCACAAGAAGGAGGAGCCTGGATCCTGGATTCATGAGAAGGGCTACTTGCTGATCAATGCCACCTATTTTGAATTTTATACTTACAAAAATTTCTAATGAGTTTAGGCCATTATGCATTTTTGAGATTTGTGGACTCTAGCAGCTAATGATAACCTCAATGACTTGTTATCACTTGCTAATAAAAGTAAGGTTAATATCCACATTCCAATGGCCTGAATTTACAGTGAATTGGTACTTCCAGGTAACAAAGTTCCTTACAGTCAATTTCTACCTAGTGTTTTCCCAGATCTTAGAGTCAGTGCCAATTCAGGGGAAAAGATGAATATTCAGCAAATTGGTACCAAGAGATTCAGAGGCTCTTGTGGCCCCTCCCAAACCTTTCCTAGCCAGAGAACTAATGCCAATAGTGAACGAAAAGAGCAAAGTATCACAAGTTTTGGCCATTAACTCTGCTAATGTCAACTCTAACGGATATTAATTCTGTTAATGTCACATTAATCTCTTATTAGTCGTTTGAGCCATTATGTACAAGAAAAGTCTGAAGGCAGGCTTTGGTGTAAGGGAGAAAGAACAGACAGAAGATACTTGGTACCTGAGGTGGGGCAGAAAGTTCTATTGTGCAGGCAGGGGAAGAAAGAGAAAAAGGTAGTACAGGGAGACCCCCAACTTAGAGGACCCCACTGTGATAATTAGAGACGGTGGGGCGCTATCTCTGTGATGTTCTATGAGGTCAGTTCTAGACTTAGCCAACCCTTGGTTGGGCTGAAGGATCTGAGAGTAATTGTTGGAAGAGTAGCCACAGAAATGAGAGGGCTGGTTGTAATTGGGGAATGGCAGGTACTCGGTGGAGTGGGTGTGGTCCAAAGCTCTGTCACTGAGCTTTTACACATCATGTTAAGGCAGTTCTTGAACATTTGTAGGTCCCTACAAATGCATGTGTTTTAACAGTGAAGTATGCTACATGTTTGGAGAGCCTTTGCTGCATATCTCTTTGGGACAAGTCCCTATTAGAAATTCATCTTTCTAAGATAGTTCCCTTAGATAGTGACCTAAATGGTACATATCAAAAAGGACACATCCCAAACAGGGGTATAGAGTAAGCTCTCGAGCTTGAAAAACTTGGGTTTAAGACCTTGATCAAGTGACTTAAATTCTCAGAATCTTACTTTGCTTATGTTCAAAAATAGAGATGAAAACATAGGGTTGTTTCAAAGATTGAATCAGATAAGGTTTGTAAAATGCCTGAAATATATAGTTAGTCCTTAATAAATGATTGCAATTGTTGTAATGAAATAAAATATCTACAGGGTATAGGAACTTGCATGGAATAAACTTGAAAAAATGCACGTGTTTTAACAGTGAAGTATGCTACATGTTTGGAGAGCCTTTGCTTCATATATCTTTGGGACAAGTCCCTATTAGAAATTCATCTTTCTAAGATAGTTCCCTTTAACAGGAAAAATGCAAATTGGGCCTGTGCTTAAAGATCTTTAACAAGGTTGGTCTGCAGGCTCTTTCAGGAGAGTAATTGAACTAAAGACGGTTAGTTTACATCTTTTCTTTCTCTCCTTTAAGTATTTTAAATCTCCTGGGCTCTGTCATCTAGACGTTTTTTCCAAGGCTTTTATCTGTTTGTTTTCATTCTTCTAGTCTTTGCAACACTTTGAAATCGGCTTGGCATACACACAAAACATGGGATTTGGGTTCTGATGAGAGTGAACAATATCTAGATATGCAATGATGCCCTTGAACGCTGTTACATTTCATGGTTAGTTTTTATCATGAATTTTCTTATAAGGTCTGGGAATGGTTGCACAACTTGAAAAAGTCACTTAGCCCCTCTCTCTCTGCCTTCGTTTCTTTAGGCAGGCAAAATGAACACTGGCTTCTAGATAACATCTGAGAAGCATGCTGAGATCCTAGTTGAGTTGAAAATAAAAGGATCTTCAGAATGATGGAACTGCTGTTCAGAAGAGACTTGCAATACAGGAGACATAAATCTTCATGTTGATGGCAGGCTAGGTCTTCCAAGCACATTAGCGGTCTACATTTAAATTACCTGGTTAGCATTTGGAGGCAAAATTAGGGGTTGGAATTAAGAATAGAGCCAGTTAATACTCTCTGTCTTCAAGTGTAGGGATTCTGTTGGGATGGGCAGAGGGTGAAGATCCAGAGTTAGGAAAGCTTCACATACCTAGCCATGTGATCTCAACAGAACAATGAAAAGCATCCCCAAATATACAGTGGGAATTCTTCTCCCACATATGGTTGATAAATCCCTCCCAGTATGTTTGTCTGGGTGGTTGAGGTGCTTTCTGTATCTTCTTTGTGGAATGATTCTTTTGTAGCTCTATAAAACATTCATGCCTTTCATAATATTTTTGTGTGGAGGTTGTGTATATATTTAACTGGGATTCATGAATATGCCCTTCAGTTCTTTTTTCTTCAGTGTTCTGTTTCTACACAATCTTTCCCAAGCTTATGGGCCATTCATTCAATCATTAAACATTTGTTGAGCATCTACAACTTGCCAGGTATGTGTTAAGGAAGGTATTTGTTAATCTAATTTTATGACTTATTTTCCTTATTACAAAAACAACAGGGATCATTGTAGTCTTTTCTGAAAATACAAAAAAAAAAAAGTCAAAGGGAGAGAGAGAGGGAAAAAAAATTATAGTTCCACTTCCTAGAGTTTACCACTGCTTATAGTTATATTTTTTTCTGGTAAATTAGTTTGCCAGGGCTGCTGTAACAGATAACATAGACTAGTTGCCTTAAGCAACCTGAATTTATTGTCTCACAGTTTTGGAGGTTAGAAATCCAAAATCAAGGTGTCTGCAGATTCATGCTTTTTCTGAAGTCTGTAGCCTTCTGATGGTGGCTTACCAGCAATGGGTAACTCAGTCTCTGGCCATCTCTCCTCCCAACTGTTTACTTCTCCTGCGTCCAAATTTCCTCTGCTTATAAGGACTCCAGTTATGTTGGATTGTGGCTTACCCTCATTCAGTTTGGCCTCACCTGACCTTCAAAGATGCTATTTACAAATGAGTTAGTTTACATCAAAGGACCAGAAGAGCATGTCTTTGTTGGGGACAGGAGCCAATCCACAACAGTATGTAAATACTTCAAAGAAGGGAGAGAAGAGAGAATATGAAATTATATTGTACATCTTTTTTTTATAACCTGATTTTCACGTTGACAATCTTTTGCCAATATCTATTCTTGGTGTTAAACATCTGTCAATATCATCATTTTAATGACTGCATAATATAAGTTATTTTTTGTGATGCACAAGGTAGCAATAAGAATCTTTTTGTGACAAAGCTAGATCTGTATACACATCCATGATCATGTCTTTAGGGAAAAATTCCCAGAAATGAAATTGCTGGGCCAAAGAATTTAAAAGTATTTAAACTCTTTTTCATTATGTTTCCAAACGCTCTCTTTAAAACTCTGAGTTTACTAATCTTAGCAGTCCAGTTTGGCACTTATTTAAAATGTTTCGTGAGTTGGAAGCATCAATATCTAAAATGCAAATCAAGGAAGAGGTGTTTACATTTTGGGGATATTCGGGGAAAGGCAAATCCTAGGAGGCATTTAGCCTGGAAAATTACTTATGTCTATGGTCCTAGTTCTCCAAATTTTAGCTTTGAAGGTCAGAAACTCAGAAGATGAGAGAGAACTGTCTATATGTTACCAAGACAATGTGATATAGTTGGACAGATCTCAAGATTTGGAATCAGATTACTCACTTTAAGACTTGGCTAGGTCACTTTCCATCTGTGTGTTCTTAAATAAGTTTCTGAAACTTTCAAAATCTTACTTTGTTTCCATCCAAACTGGTTATAAATGGACTTTCTCACCAGATATAGTTATTAGTATTTGTCAGAAATATCCAGTTAGGCCTCCAGTTAGGATGATGGACAAGTGTTAATTGTGAAAGTTATACACATTGAGAATACTTTAGATTAGATAAAAATATGACTTTGGGAAGAGGCTTTCAATTAGAAAATATTCTAGATTTTTTACACTTACAGCTCAGACTCTGCCTCTTTCTCCATCCTCATTAAAAAATAAATAAATAAATAACTTATTTGTAAACACTTTGAAGACACAAACTTAAACATAAATAGATGTGACCTCTCACTCTTTTTAGGAGGGATTTCTAAGTATTGGCAGTGGATTCACTTGATAGATAGCTCTTGACGAAAAGAGCATAGTCATTTCCAGGAAGATCCATGGGGAAAAGTCTTAGTTCTTAGTGACTGAGTCATAAAAGGAGTGTTAAAGAAGCAAGCTTACTACAGTTTACAGCAATATGAAACAAATGGCAGCTGAGTGATTCTTCTTTCAGGCTTCCTCTTTTATCTGTATTTTAACTTGATCATAGCCAACCCTTGCAAAGCAATCAGAGTGGTTTTAAATTTGTTTGTTTATATATTTCCTGCTAGACTGTGAATTCAAGGCCAGAGACTAAGACTTCTTAGTTTGGTTTTCTCTGTAGCTAACACGAAATCTGGAGCAAAACAGAGACTCAGTCAATCTAGTTGAATCAATAAAATAATATTTGAATATTTTTTATAGTTACAACACTGTATTTGTTCTTCATTACCCAAATAATTATTAGTAGTTATTATTAGCCCATGAGGTATTAAGCCCTACTCTAGTTGTTGGCAACATAAAAGTGAGCAAAATTACCAGGTTTCTTTTTCTCAGGAAATTTCTATCACAGATAGGCATTCAGATGCTAATCAAACATAATCAATCATTTTTTGAGATAGTTACTCAAAATCAGTCATATGAACACTGATTTCATGAATACTGAACCATTGCTTCTTGGGAAAATACAGTTAGGTGCCTGTGAGCTTCTGATCATACATTTTTGTCAGCCTTGGTTTATAGATATTCTGTTTCGCAACACTTTATTTAATATATTTTGTTGACTCATTAGCACTGAATTCACAGCTAGTGGCACAATAACTCATTCCTGGATGTGTGAAGTTTTTGAGCATGTTTCCTTTGCGGGGCACATCACAGCCTTCCTGTGCACAGGAACACTAGACAGCATTTCAGCATTATACTTGGGGGCCACTTTAAACAGCAAATCACAACAAAAAGCAGGAAACTGCAAAAAAAAAAAAAAGTGGCACTAAATATAACACAAAAAGCATACTTGTTTATAGTATGGGAGCTGAAGCAAGTAGGGGAGCACCATAACGTTTGGCTGTAGCTGGTAATGTGTGCTGTCAGTTGGGTGATGCAAATTTTTCACCATTCTGCGCATGTCTGCACATTGTCCTAAAAGCACTGCAAGTATTATCTTGGGGTTATAAATCAACTTTAATGAGTAAGGGATTTGCAAATATGTAATCTGTGACTCTTGAGGGTCAACTGTAATTACACAGGAGAATGTAAATTGTGGTAAATGCCATGAAGGAAAATTAGGGAATACCATTATAAGAGGTAAAGTGGCAAATCAGAGAAGGTTCTCTTAGGAAAGGATAAATCAGCTGGGATCTGCAAGTAGGAAATAAGGAGGCAAAGCATGGTCCAAAGTACATTCCAGGTAGTGGGAAAAGTAAGCTCAAAGGTTTTGAGGTGAGAGAGGACAAGTTCTGCAGGAACCTGAAGCCTGGCCACTGTGGATGGAGCACCAGGAGAAAACTGGCATAATGGGAAGCCACCAGAGGATTGTAGGCAGGACAATGATATAATCAGGCTCTATTTAGAAAATCCATCTGATGAAGAAATTACTTGACCCTCTGTTTCTTTGCCTAAGTCCTCATGTGTAGTGTTTTCCTTTCACTTATATCCCTTTTCTCATTTTTTTCCCTGGATTTTTCTGTATAGGTCATGGATTGTACCCTTTAGAATAAAACTCACTGACTAGGTACCTAGATGGCTGAAGAATCCTTTGGGGAGGTAAGGGAGGGGACTCAAGGTTTCTACCTGGCTTGCTGCCTTGAGCATCCGCTCACTAGAACTTCTTTGGCCTAGAAGATCTGACCCCTGGTTTTTGACATTCAAGGAGTTGATTTAACTCATGGCAAAGCCCTTTAGGTCACAGGCTTTCTGAATTCAGATCCAGATCCTCTCTATACTACACATCTACTCCACAACCTTCTGAATCTCCCCATCTCAATCCAGTCATTCCCCAAATCTAAAATGTTATCCCAGAAATATGCTTGGAGCCATGTGCCATTTTCCATTTCTACTGCCTGTGCTGTTCACATCCTCTGGACCACCATGCTACTTCACCTCACTGTTACCTAAATGTCTCTCACTTTGGAGAACCTTGCGCTTTTTTTTTTTTTTTGCTCTCACATTATCAGCAGGCCTTCTGTCTTATTATTTACTGAATATTAGTCTTAAAATGAAATTTCCTTTTTTCACTTATGTAATTCAATTAAAAAGGCAACTCATGCTCACATACACATATAAAGACTATTAAAATATAAAACAGCCAGCCATATGCTGCCCAAAGTCATCTCATGTCCCACCAGTTATGTGTGCTGCAATTTGGGAACAAAATTAGTCGTCACCAGCATCTCTGTTCTTAGCTGTCACCCAGCATTTCAGTTCTTAGCCATCGCCCAGCATCTCAGTTCTGTCACCCTACTTTCCAAAGTTTGTTCATGTTACTGCCAGAGGGACCCTTCTAAAACACTGACCTGACCTGAGATTTTCCATTGAATCTGATGATAGTGACCCCCAGGAACAAAACCGGTGATCCATTTAAGGCCCTGTTCTGTGCCAGGCTACTCATGCACTATCTCCAATCCTCCCCTTCACCCTGTAGGGCTGGGCTTATTATCCCATTTTACATTGAGGAAACTGCCTCAGAGAAGTAAATTAGTTAGCCCAAGATCACAGAGCAGTGTGTGACAGAACTTAAGTTAGAGCCTCAGTAGATTCTTGACTTTACCCAGTGGTGTGCTGGAGTCAGCTCACAGGGGCTAGGAAGAATGGATTGAAAAATTTGGGGGAATTTGGAAACTATTTGTCAAACACAGGCATTACTAAAAATTAAACAATAAAAACTTACAATTAAATAAATTATATCGAAATTGGAGGTACTGAATACTCAAAATTCATCCTCTCCTAATTGTTTTACTATTATCTATGACCTTGAGATTATTTGTGTCCATTTTAACTGCAAGGAGAAATGCTTATGATTGTGTGCTACTGTGTCCAGTGATGCAGCCTTGGTAGCTTGACATCCCATGGTGGGAGTATTTATACCACGAAACTTGGCAAAAACTACTGATCAGGACTTTCCCCACCCCCACTTCCAGAGAGCTGGTTGTTAAACATGCAGCAGCATGACACTGATTTCTCTATCTTCTGGTACTGGCTATTTGTGGAAGCTATGATCTTACCCATTGTGAGATGTAAATTCAATGCAGGGTGTGTTTTCCAGAAAATACTAAGAGTCCACTTCAATGAAATTTAAGCTCAAATTAGGTACTAAACCCAAAGGAAATGGAGGCATGAAAGTTCTCCTGAAAGATCATTATTTTGAGTGATTTACTGGAAACACCATGACCAAGATAGACTTCTTTTATAAGTGAGAAGAAAAAATACTGAGCAGAGTCAAGAGTGAAACTAATCTGTGTCAATGTGCATCAGCCCCAGTGGAAAACACACACAAGAAAACACACTGCCCTTTTGCTGACAAATAAATGTATCAGATGCAAAATAAATATTTCAGGGACATCTCAAATGTTTTTCTAAATAAGACAGGAGATAGCCTGCTCATACAGAATATTCTCATGCAACCATAATTTAGCCTTCAGTGTTCTTATTATGTACAGTTTTGAACATTATTGTGTCAGGTCTCATAGAAATTATTTAGCCTACATTACATCATCTAAAAAGGGTCATATGGTGGTGATTATTGTCCTCGTTTTAATAATGAGTAAAATAAAGCTCCTAAAGCTTGTGGGACATACCCAAAGTCAAACAGCTAGAAAATAACAACTCTAGGAGTCAAATTAAAGCTGCCTGACTCGAAACCTTGAATTATAAGACTACCAGTCATTGCTGTTTCTACCATATGAAAACTACACACTCCATGGATGAATCAACCAACTTATCTTACAGATGGATCTTAATAAATGCTAATTGACTAGGAAATCACAGTTCCTTCTAATTTTCCCACCAAATTTGATTCTCCACACTGAATGAGATAATAAATTATATGTAATGAACTTGCTGGCCCAGCTATATTTCCAAGATTTTAAGACCAGCTGAGCTCTCTTGGATATAGCACTGAAACCGATTGAGAAATGATTGGTGGGAGTACCTTCTCAACACAACATTTTCCCCTCAGGATATCATCAAGGCATCAAGTTAAGGACCCCTCTTTCCTAGACTTTGTTGCCCATGGCAAAATGAGTGGATTGTCCCAGATGTCCTGAGATAGAAGTAGCACCAAGTTGGAGCCATACCCCTTAGGAGCTGCATGACTCTGATATATATCTGGATCTGTGAACTTAACTTGAAAATGAGGGGAATGGTTCAAACATGGTAGAGAGGAGTATTTCAGCGCCTTCATTTTCCTTCACTCTCAGTAAAATAACCAGAAGCAAAAGAGAATAAGTAAAACATTACCTTTATTGAAACTAGAAATTGCCAGAGACTGTCCTTATAACTGCCAAATATAGTGATGTCTTAGCTGAGGAGAGGAAGCAAGCTCACACCTTGATTTTGAACAGAATGACAAATACCCAAAAGGCAATTGTCAATATCATGATAGGCCTATCCAGTCAGCCTTTGAATAGAGCCACAGATGTAGGGTCATGGAGAGGCCAAGGGAGAGATGAGACACATCCCTATGGAGACCCAGTGCAGTTCTGCAGAACATCAGGAAAGAGAAGTCATGCCAACACGCTGTTTCTATTGTGATCTTCCTGGCCAAGTGAGACTAGTGATGCACTTTGCTTTCTCAATATAAATCATAAATCCTTGCACATATGAAGGCATACAAGGTAAGAATGTGAGGGACATTGGAAAGGAACTATAAGAACACTTGAAAGTTTGTGCTGGGTTTGGAACTCTGGCTTTAACTTGTCAAGTGATGCTATAAGGTTTCTCTAAGATCCTTTCTAGGGCAGAGTCATTGGACATGTAAAAAGTGGGGCACGTGAGATGGTCACTCCTTAGCTCTTACCTCCAGGACTCCCATTCTCTTCTTAGGGTATCTGAGGAGCTGATCTCCTACTCAATCTCTGGTGATATCTGTGGAATTTGTGGTGGATGAACATGGATAGTTAATCCACGTAGTAATGAACAGGAAGAGGACTGGTGATACCATCCCCCCACCCCACTCTCCTACATGATACAACTGTCCTGAAGACTCCTTGTATAGGAAGCAACTCAGGCCTCCCCCAGGGCTGAGAATCATTAAGGCTCCTGGAGTGATTCTGGGCCCAGGGATGTCTGGAATGCTGTCATTAGCTACTTTGAGTCTTGCTGGAAAACCTGTGGGAGGCAAGACCTCTAAAGTGGCCAACATGTCTTTGAATGTTGCTCATTGTGATGGTTTCCAGAGAACAGAATGTGAGGACCTTGGGGGTCTGCTTCTCCTCATTTTTTTTTTCTCCTTGGGCTGTTGGGAAGATGTTCTGCATCAAATTCAGCTCTGGACATCTCAATCTGTATTCTGAACTCACAACTACTCTACAGATGATGGCTTAAGGGATCATCCTTTCCAGGGATCAAAACTTTACAGTAACAATAGTTAAGTTTCCATTAGTTACTAGTTGCTAGGCACTCTGTTAAGGGCTTTACAATCATTATCACTTTTAACCCTATGAGAAAAATGTATATATTTTTTCCTTTAGGACAAATGAAACACAGATAGCTTAAATAACTTGCACAAAGTCACACAACTAGTGAGTGGCAGAGCTCAGAAATGAATCCATGTCTATCTAATTCTTCAACCTGAACCCATACCTACTTTATTCTGAATAACTCTCATGGTGAAGCATTAGGTAGTTGGAGAAAGATTTGGGGGCCTCCGGACTTTTCCAGTACCATTGGAGCCAAGGGACCTGGGCCATCTATGTCCTCATAATAAATATGTAATTTGTGAGAATTCTTTTTCTTCCCTCCCTTCCTCCCTCCCTTCCTTCTAGATTGTTTCTCTGTCTATAAATTGAGATAATAGGATCCACCCTAGGGTTATTATGAGAATGAAATAAAAAGATAAATGTGAAGAGGAAACTTCAGAGGCCCACATGCTGGATGGGGAGACAGAAACCCACACAGTATTTCTTAAGAAATGGAGCCTGTTATGGCAACACAAATAGACACATGTTTCTAAGAACTCATTCGTTTCCCTTCAACCACTGTATTAATGGAAGAGGTATTTCTGATTATGTTAGAGTGTCCTTGGTGATGAATCCATTCATAGCCTGAACATTGGAACAGGAACTTGGCCACTGGCAGGTGGCCATGGCTGAGTCGCCAGGAAGAAGTCTCTGTGATATCCCCATGGATGGGCTTTTATACAAAGTGATCAAAACCTGAGCAGAAAGAGCTTGATGGGTTGACATATCAGTGGAGACTCAAAAAACAGGGAAGATGGGCCAGGAAAAATGACTGAAGAAAGAGAAAAGAGAGAGGGAGAAAGAGAACAGAGAAGAAGATACAGAGGGACTGAGAGAAAAGAAAGAATAAGAGAAGAGAGAAAAATGGAAAGAATATAAAAAAAGTAAAAGGAAGAGAAAATAAGATGACTTAAAAATGAAGAGAGAGGAAAACATGGACAGAAGGGAAAGAGATGAGAAAGGGGGGGATTGAGAAAGAGGAGACAATGAAAAAACACCTTTGTAAAGAACCTAGTGTGTTAAAGCACTGTGCTAACTGCTAGGCAGAGGAAGTACTTTATCCATTAGGATCCTTCTAATGACAGCATTAGTAGCTAATGACAGCATTTCAGACATCCCTGGGCCCAGAATCACTCCAGAAGCCTTAATGATTCTCAGCCCTGGGGGAGGCCTGAGTTGCTTCAGTCCCCTCAGTACCCCGTGCTAACCTGTGGGTATAGAATCTTAATTTACTATGAATTCCTTGAACTTCATCCTAACCCTAACTATGGATGTATAGGTGATTCATTTAGTATTTATTGCATGCTGTTTAGGGAGCAGGTACAATTTTAAATGTTTTTAATAATTAGTGAAGAGACTCCTGAGATGCTTTCATTTGAGTGTGGATGTGTGTTTGAGAAGGACGATCATCGTTGGTGTTATCTTTTATGTTCATCTCTCCCTAGAGATTTTGCAAAAAGATTTTTACAACAGTTGTCACATTGTATGTTCTCAATAATCCTGGTAAAGCAGAGATTACTCTCTCCACTTTGAAGATAAGAAAACTAAGGTTCAGAGAAGGAAATGACTTCCTGGGACTAGAACTCAGCCTGACTTCTCATCTGGCACCCTTCCCACTGTGTGCCTGGAGAGAGGTCAATGTTGCTGTCATATATATGAAAGGGATTAGCACACTACACTTTCAAGAGACAATAGTGCGTAATGGTTGAGAGTGGACTTGGGTTCAAATCTTGGTCGCTTCTTAGTTGTTTGACTTTGGGCAATAGCCTAACCTTTCTGAGTCTCAGTTTTGTCACATGTAACTTGGAGGTTATAATCGTATCAGTTTCAGTGGGATGCTGGAAGGATTAAAGAAAACGATGCATGGAAAGTTCTTGCCCAAGTGCCTGGAAAAGTGTAGGCAATCAATAAATGTAAGTTGTTATTATTATTGAAGACTCTGTCACTACTTTGGGCAATGGAGTGTGGCAGAGAGGTCAACTTAGGACATGCATGTTTGTGTCCTCAAACACCCCATTGATTAAAAACTCCTTTACTGGCTACTCACCCCACTGGCCATTAGCCCAGATATCCAAGAAAGCTATTACTTGCTCCAACCAAAGGGAATCAGCTGTCACTTGACCTGATATTGTATAATGGGGGCTTGATCCATGTCAGCTACAACTCCCTGGAGTCACATGCCACCAAATCGGGACTCTCAACAGTATCTTTTTTTCCCGAGGGGAGCCACAGGGAACTGTCCAAAACATATTGTGAATGTTTGTGTTCTGTGTAAAAACACGTTAGATATGGAGTTGGTTCAGGAAGGATAAAGAGAAAGAAAGCAGCATGAATAGAGACCACAGGGCCAAAAGATCTTGACTTTCAAATAAATTAATTAGCCCTATCCTTGTGAAATCTTTACTTCTGTGAAATTGGCCTTGATAGGATCTTGTATAGCATTGGAATGGATCAGAGATTTGGGGTTAGACAGATTAAGTACTAATATATAAATGGATTTTAATTTGTAAGACCATCCTATGGGGTATCTGCTAACTCTACGTTATAAAGGAAAAAAGCTGAGGCTAACAGTGTTTAAAATATCCCACCCATTTTGAGATGATTTAAATCTGGCTTGGTCCCTTCTTAACTCTCACAAAGTAATCTTATCCAGTCACATATATATGGTGAAAAAGCCAAAATTGATGTTTCCAGACCTCTCCTCTTAACTCTGTACTCATGTATCTAAATATCTACTGGACATTTCTACATGGATGTCTAATAATCATCTCCAAAATATGTCTGAACTGAATTCTTGAATTCTCTTCCCAACTCTCCCAGCAGCTGTCTCATCACCAGACTTTCACATTTCATAGTTTGACACCACCATATATTGCATTGCTTAAGCCAAAACCCAGAAATCTTTCTAGATTTCATAGATTCCCTCATCCCCTACATCTACTCTGTTGGTGAGACCTCTTAACTCTACCTTAAAAACATTTTATAGATGTGTCTGCTTTACTCCAAAGAAACCAAAGCCATCACACTCCAAGCCCTGCTACCATTCACTTAGACTGAAACAATACCTTCTTAACTGGTTTCTCATCTTCCTTTGGCCCCCTACAAATCATTCTCTACGTGGCTGCCAAGTACATGCTTTTCCCAATGAAATTAAGATCTTTCTCTGCTCTGCTTGCCATCCTCAAACAGTATCTATAGCCCTTAAGGTAAAATCCAAGCTCCTTACACTGAAGCCTATAAGATCCTTCATGATCTGGTGCCTGCCTGCATCCCAGATTTCATCACCTACACCTCTCTCCCTGGTACGCTATGCTCTAGCCAAACTTGTTTCCTTTATGTTCCTCAAACATCTCAACTTCTTATCTCTGTTGGGGGTCTTTGTCCTGGCTCTTCCCTCCACCTGACTGCCTCTGGCCTCAGATAGTTATATTGTGGGCCCCTTCTTACTGTTCATTCTCAGTTCAAAATTACTTTCTCAGGGCCAACCCTAACTACCCAACGTAGCATAGACAGACCCTCTACTTGACCACTTCTCTTTCATGTCACCCTAAATTTTATAATCTTCCTAGTAGGTGTCATGATCTGGTCCTATCCCATTTATTTAGTTCTGCATTTATTGCCAGTTTCCCCCGATTAAAATGTGAATTCCAGGGAAGCAAGATTTGTGCCTCTTCCTGTTCCCTGTCGTGTCTGTGGTGTTCAGTGAATGTTTGTTGATTGCACAAATGGCTGCCATTCTGAGGCTTCTGTGGTCGTTTCAAGAGAGAACCAATTCTAGAGGAGGTGCAATGGGTGGCAAATGTGGCCCCACATAGTGTTCCAAACCCAACATTGTGTTTTTCAAAACCAATTTTTGTTTTACTTGGGTTACGTTTTGGAAAAAATCAAAATCAGAAACAAAAGGTGCATTCTCTTAGCATTGTGATCTTAGTCTTCGTCTTGTTACAGAATTCTTAAAACAAAATGCAACTTAAAAACAAGCCATTATATACAAGATGTATGTTTTTTGCATTGGAGAGCTCTGGAAGGGCAGAGTACAGGCCCATGCTAACAGCTGGCCTTACACGCTCCTCCCTGCCCTTCAGTCTCAGCACCTCTGTCTCCACCCTGGCTTCACTCCAGCACCTGCTCTTCCCTGCATGCCTTTCCTTTTCTTCTTCTTTTATCCAAATCTGATCCATCCTCAGCCTGGCTGGTACTCCAACCTCTTCCACATGACCAGGTGAGCAGAGTTAATGACTCTGGATTAAAATTCTGGCTTTGCTACTTACTGAACATGTGATCTTAAGCCAATGGTTTGAAAGTATCTACCTCACAGGGCATCCCTAAGGAATAAAGCACCTGGTATGTAATGAGTGTTCAGTACAGGGTCTTGTGCCTGCTCAGTTTGCACACAAGACTTTGCTTTCAGTGTCCCTTCTGTGCTAACCTAAACCTTTTTGGTCGTGGAAGTTCAACTGTTCAAGTTGAAACTTTAGATTCTGTTGTAAATCACTGGCTGTGTTTTGTGTGTGGCTCCTTTGTGCACCAAAGCATACGTTTCTTGAGAGCAGAAACCATCTGACACAGAAGCACAAGAATGCTTCTTACTTTCCTTTTTAAGATGTTTCTCAGCCCATACTCATCTTAAGTGCCAGCGTTTATAAACTGCCTTACATTTTGCTGCTGTTACTGCTACTGTTACTACCAGTGCTGCAATCATTACTATTCCAGTCCTATTTTTGCTATTACTCTTACTGCTGTAGTGACTACTGCTATTACTAACACTAGCGAATATTTATTGGGTACTTACCACAGGCCAGTTGATATTCTATACCCCCCCCCTTTTTTTTTTACCTCACTTAATGAGCACAATAGCCAATGTAGGAGGCAGTTTGTGTAGTGGTTAGGAATGCAGGTTGGAAGTCAGACTTCCTGGCTTGGAACTTTGGTGCCAATGGTTATTGGCTATGTGATTCCAGGAAGTTACTTGACCACTCTGTGCCTTTATCTTAAAATGGGAATAATGATAAGAGAATAGATTCAACAAGATACTGCAAGTGAAAAGCTTTGAAGTCTCTGTACAGTGTCTGATATTTGGTAAACACTCAAGTTATTCTTGATATTAAAAAACTACTGCTTACTGTATTTAGGGGTTATTTGCCCCCCTTCCCACCTGCCCTCCTCTGTGTTCCCATAGCACTGTGCTTTCTGCAAATCCAGTGCATATCTTACAAGATTGCAATAGTCTTTTACTTCTTGGATTTCCCTACCAACCTGGAAATTTCTGTAGAGCTGGGACATGAGCCTTGTTCACTGTTGTATCCACATCACCTAGCAAGGACTGGCATGTTGTAACTTTTCAATAAATGCTTGATGAACGGATAAAGAATTGAATTTTTGAATGTGTACTTTTAACCAAGTCTTATGCTAACTTGTAATAACATTTAATGCGCATAACAACTTTGTAAGGTGGAAAACTTTCCCCTCTCCCTCCGTCCTTCCTTTTCTTCCTTTATTCTGTAGTGGTAAGGGTTATATTTTCCCCATTTTAGATAAAGAGACTGTGTCTCATGATAGTAAGTGCCTTGGCTAAGGTCAAGCAGCTACTATGTGGAGGACCCTGAATCTAGAAGTTTGGATTCTAGTTCCATAGTATAGACTCAATAAATTCTGGATGTGCTTAATTGTAGGTACATATTCTTGAAAGATGAAGCTTATGCTCTCCTTTTATTGGGAATGGCATCTTGGCATCACTAGGAGCAGAAAGAACATAGAGTTCCTCCAATGGCCTCTGAGTATGTCCAGCTCTTTGAATCAGTGAATGTACTGCTAACTATGCCACAGCAAAGCACCTAACACTCCTGGCTACCTACTGAGTTGACAGCATGGCTGATCCACGTCAATGCAGGGAAATTGGCTGTTAATCTTTTATTACCATGTTCTTGTTCAAAGAACACTGTTCTTAATTTGCCTGTGGTGTTTGGACCTGGTAATTGAAAGAACTTAAAGCTTTCTAGCCAGAGATCAATCTTCTAGTTTAAATATTTAAAAGATCTCACATATGTACACATCTTCATTATAAAATGTAATATGACCAATCATATAGCAGAAAGGAAAGAAACAGGAAACAAATCACCCTTAATACCATGACTTTAACACAATTACTCTTGGATGTAACCTTGATGATTTTTCTCCCACGTCTCTTTTTATTTATTTTTAAATTTTCAGTAGTTATGATAGTATTCATATAAGGCTGTTTTCCTACTTTTCCTTAGAATTTTAATAGCGTCATTTCCTTCTCATTATAATATTATATTTATGACCATAATATTTAAATGGTTAATACCACTCCCAGAGTCCATTGTTAGTTTTCCAGTTCTCACTGAAAGAATGGCTTATTATGTTCAATTTTGATTTTCAGAGCCAATGTGAAAGAGGATTGGGAATGCAGCTCTTCTTTGCCATTGCTCAGGACTCAGAATATTGTTAAGTTTGAAGTTTTATGGTCTTCACTATTGTTAGATGAAAATAGTTACAAAGTTATACCTCATTTTGTAGATGAGAAGATTGAGGCCAACTGCCTATGTATCCAGGTGGAAAGGAGCAGGTCGTTTTTAAAAACAGCAAGGAGGCCAGTGTAACCAGATTATAGTTGGCAAGAGAGAGACGACTAGGATATAAGGACAGAGAGCAAGTATGTATGTGGGGGGCACAGGTCATATAGGGCCTGTGGTTCCCAGGAAGGACTTGGGCTTTTACGAAGAGAAGATGGGGAGGCTTTGGAGGGCTTTGCACAGAGGAGCCCCATGGTCTGACTTACATTCTGAGCATACCACTTGGGCTGCTGTGTTAAGAATAGAATGTAGGGGACAAGCAGGGAGGTCATTATAGTCAAATGCAGAAATAAGCTAAGAGATGATATGGCTTAGTTCAGGGTGCTAAATGGAAGGTGGCCAGAAGCAGCCAGCTTTTGCATACTTTTTAAAAGTTGAGGTGGTAGATGGCTTAGCTGTGGAGTATAAAGGAAGCAAAAGTCAAGGATGACTGAATTCTTTGGACTCAGATGATTGGGTACCTGGGTTTTCCATAAACTGAGACTGGGAAGATTTCAGGAGGAACAGAGCAAAGTGTGGAAGAGAGGCAGGAGGAGGCCAAAATCAATAATTCAATTTGGAACATTTCAATCTTGGAATTTTGTTTTTGGTGGGGGTGCACCGTCCAGGACTCAAATCTGGGTCCCCTGCATGGAAGGCGAGCATTCTACCACTGAACCACCCGTGCACCCACTAATCTTGGGATGTTGATCAGATATTTAAGAGGAGAAATCCAGTTAGTAATTAATATGCAAATCTAGAGGATAGGAAAGAGGAACAGAGGTATAAATTTAGAGGTTTTGTATGTTCGATGGTGTTAAAAGCCATGAGAGTGGTTGAGATCACTTAGGGGTAAGCATAGATTAGTGAGAGAAAAGAACCAAGGATTCCACTGTGGAGAGATGAGGAGGAGCCAACAAAGGAGAACACAGGCAGCATCCAGTGAGGAGCTGGATGTTTGCATGATATTCCATACTAAGAAGGAACTGTGCTTTGCTTAGCCGTGCCATAAGGAAAGGACATTTAGGTTGTTTGCCATGGTACTCTAAAACCTCTGAGACCCACTTCTAGCAACATTTCCTTGTTCTTTGCACAGACAGCAGCTATATGTTACCACCTGGTGGGCTGAGACCTCAGTCAATGCTCTGGGAACACCTCATTAGGTCAGTGACTAATTCACTATTTTGTATAATTTATTATAATTAGGCTTGAACTGGGTTGAAGTTAACCTTTACACTGTCTCTGATGAGAGAAATTCATTCAGTTCAATCCAATAACCCTCATTAATTGTATAAATTAGCAATAAGTTAGCTGTAAATTAGTTCATCTATATTGGGTAATGAATAGTATAAGCAGTATTGGCAGTGAGCATAGCAAATCTACTCATAGAAATGAACCTCTTACAAAGGCGCTCATGCATTCATGGTTTAGCTACGAGGACAGACACTCTTGCGCTACGGTTTTAACCTCATCTCCCATAGAGCGGACCTCATAAATGCAATGAAGAAACCGCAAAGCAACAGAGGAGGTGAGATCACAGGCTCTGGGGCCATCCGGGCCCATGCTAGAATCCCAGCTCCTCTTCAGTGGTGGGGTGGCCTTGGGATAAATGCTTTAATCTCTTTTAGCCTCAGTTTTCTTACCTCTATAATTGGAGTATAACAATAATACCTACCTAGGGGGTTGTTAAGAATTAAATGAGATATGGTATATAAAAAACATGGCACAGAGTAGGTACTCAACAAAGATGAGTTCTCTTCCTTTTCCCGTGAATTTAATCTACAATGTCCTGTTGGCATGCCATAGTCTCTTCAAGGAGGAAACAGTAATTCCCAATTACAGTGATTGCTTCCTTCTGGATGCCTCTTCGACATGCAAAGCTTGCCTCCATTTTATTTTATTGCCCTTAGTCATGAAATGAAGTTAGGTATTTGCATGTCTTTTATCTAGCAGTGAACCTAGATCTCATTCATGAGTATCTTCTCCCTTGAACCATTGGAGCAGTATGTAGTACATAGGGTTTGCTCAGTTTTCTTATCTATGATTAACTGTTTCCAGAGAATTTCTATTTGGATTTGCTTAATTAGTAGTTAGCTAGCTGAGGTCACTGCATTCTTTTGAATGTAATAAAATGGCATTTAAAATATTTCTTCGAATTCATTGTCTACCCTTCTGTCTCTATTAGCCTGAATCAAGAAGGTTGGCTTAAAATATTTATGGGATTTCCTTTTTTAGATGGGTGTTCCTGTATCTTTGGTAATTAAAAACCACCACCATCTAAACTGAGACCAACCACAAATGTTACTTAGAAACACTTATATGGTTTTAATTTCTCGCTAGCCTTGCTTTCCTTTTTTTCTTTTTTCTTTCTCTTTATTTGATTGAGTAACCTCACACTCCAATACACACACCCACACACACTTGACAACAATGACTCACTTATTAGGTTTACTTGTGCAGTAATTGATAAACTCTAGATGAGGTGGTTTATGTTAAGCACCAGTTTTTTCAACCTCAACTGCTGTTTATTTATGCATTTTTTGGACAGAACAAAAACCTGCTTTGATAAAGTAAATATCTGTGATACATTCTTAATATGATCATGCTTCTATATTTGTACTAGAATAAGGTCATTCAAGTTAGTGAGTGTTCACGTGACACCATTCTTGTAAAAGTGCTAAGAGGTATGTAAAAAAATGGTTAATTACTGATTATATATTAGAAATAGAAAGCTACCATTTATTGAACTCTTACTGTATGCTAGACATAGTAAAGTGCTTAGCACTTTACAAACATTATTTTCATAATATTCCTGTGAGATAGGTACTATTTTTGGTCTATTCTGCACATGTGGAAATGGAGCCTTGAGAAGTAAAAATGAGTCCAACAAGGTGACATGGTTTATAAGTGGTAGAGCTGGTGTTTAAATCCATAGCTTCCCATTCCAAGGTTTGTGCTCTTGCCCACTATTGGGAATCTTATTGTAAAGTAGATTCAAAGATGAAACTGTCCCACACATTGTCTTTCAGGTGCTCTCAGCCTAGTAAAAGTCATAAGTTGATGAAAAAAATAACTAAACAAAAAAGTTGAGCCTTAAAGAGGACTAAAAAAATGCTGTGGATATTAAGAATAAAGAAAGATTGTTTTCTAACGGCTAATTCCTTCTTCAGTTTCAACCGAGCCATCACCTCCTCCAGGAAGGCATTCATGACTAACCAAATGCCCCTCCTTGTGGTTGTACGCCCACAGGCACTTATCTTATCAGATACCTTAGTCTACAGCCAGTACTGAAATGCATGGAAGGTTGAATGTATTTGCACATAGTAAACACTAAATGACCATATGGGATGAATGAGTGAATGGGATGCATGATTTAGGAGAGGATGTAGTGTATGAGAGACCACATGAGAGAATTGGTTCATGTGGAAATGAGGGTGCCAATATGGAGAACATTTCCAACAGAAGGACTAGTTTCATCAAATACACGGAGGTAAGAAAATATCAGACGCGCGAATAGTGGAAAATGGTTTTGTTTTCCATATCAGGTTCAGGAAAGGCAATAGTGAGATAAGACTTAGGTTGTAGGCTTGGGTCAGATGTAGAGAACCTTAAGTTCCAAGTCATAGGATTCACATTTTATTCTAAAAAACTTGCCAGGGCAAGTTTTTTTAGATTTGTGATTCTGCAAAATTAACTGGACATATAATCTATGGTATGTATTGAGATGGAGCAGAGACAGATCTGGTTTTATACCCTAACCTGGTAACTTACTGGGTTGCCTTGGACATATAACTTAACCTCTCTCAGCCTTACTCAGTTTTCTCATCCAGAGACCAGAATAATAAGAAATACTTTTAGGATTGTTATGGAAATTAGAGAAAGAGCCAGTCATAGGCTTATCTTAGTCCCTGATAAGCACCGAGAGCTCAAGAGAGAGTAGTTATTAAGATTAAAATATATCAGAAAAGGTAGAGACTGAAAAAATGGATCTCTAGTGTGCAAGTGTCTGGGTGAGTTTCCAGAAGGTCCTGAACCATAGAAACGGTAGTGAGATAATGAAGTTGGAAGTGAGAGACTTGCAACTCATGGGAAGTAAAAGTCAAAAGGAAAGCAGAAGGGGGCTCTGAAATGATTTTGAACACAAGTATCAAATATCTTAGAGTCTCATTGAAGAGATGAATTTCATGCACATGGGAGAACTAGAGCACTGTGCACCAAATGAGACAGTGTGTGTAGAGTTTTGTTTCGCACGGGCAGGCACTGGGAATCAAACCCGGGTCTCTAGCATGGCAGGCGAGAACTTTGCCTGCTGAGCCACCATGGGCCGCCTGAGATAGAGTTTTGGATACACAAAATAGCCAAAAATAAGTCATCACCAAAGCAGCTGTAATTTACTGAGCACCTGTTTTGTGCCAGGAAGGGTGCTGGAAACTATCATATATTTTATCATTTAGTATTTATTTTAGAGTTCATGAAATTGAAGTGTGAAGGGATTTCATACTTTCCCAATGATAGAGATACATTAGGCGGTTGAACTAGAATCCAAATCCATATCTGGCTGACTAGAATACATATATTCATAATCATTCTACAAGCATGTAGGCTAGATCATGAATGTTCACAGAAGAATTAAGTTGGGTCCTAAAGCACAGGGTGGGTTATCATGGAGACGACAAGGAGGGGGTATTTGAAACATAAGACAGAGCATGAGTGGCATGTTGAGAATCAGATCCTCTGTCCATGGACTGATGAAAAAACCAGCATAATATGACAGTTACATTTTGTATCTTTTCTCCTGGAGAAAAAAAGGAATGTGGTTCTTAGTTTTCCAAAACAAAGTTCACTGTAAAGCAGAAATGTTTCCAGATAGACTTTGGATAAACAATATAAATTCATGAAGAACAAAATCAGCAATAAACTGAGTTTAAAAAAATTACAAAAGTGGTAAAGTTTTGTGGCAAGTAATAGAAGTGTAACCCTGTTCTCATATCCTAGCATAATTCTCTATTCTTTTCTATCTCTCTTTGTTGGCACCACTGTTTTCTTTTTTCTGCTCTGTGGTCCATTAGAATTTCTCCCAGGCCTGAAATTCCCTTGAACATCTCCTATAGGTCCTCTTTGTCTTGTGACTCTCTCCTGTCACTAATCCCTCCTCCCCATTCCCTACTCCCACTTACCTAGGGTATTCCCAGTGTCTAATAGGGCTGGGTTACAATACCACTCTTCACCACCAGGTGCTACCGTCATACACATGAGCTACTTCAGTATTGAGTTATTTCAAGTTCTCTAAAAAGAACCAGGACTCCATTTGATCAAGCCTTTCTCTTTGAAACTTTGCAAAACAAGCTTACCTAAAATTAGTGGCTCCTTTTCAAAATGGAGCAAGCATACAAGAAGATACTAGGGAGAAAATGCCTTTATTTAACTACTAAGGGATTGGACACCAGAAATGATGCATGTCTCATAGTGAATGTTTACGGTAACCATGAACAATTTGCCAAACACATGGATGGATTCAATTTGGGGGAGCAGTAAAAACAGAAACTGTACATGGGGAATAGGTTCAGGGAAGTTGCTTTCCAGGAGACTTAATATACCAGGAGCTTTGAAAATGAAGCATCTGCATCTCGTGTCAGGAGTGGCTTTCATAGTTATGGTAGAGGCCTTACCATTCAGCAGAAGCTCTGTGGGTTGTCTGTGAAGAAGTCCCCCAAGGGTCTGGAAAATCCAAATTCATTCTGAAAGCAGACACACAAAAACATGATGCTTTGGTTTTTCTATCTACAATGCAGATAATGCTACCATTCTTTCATTGTGTTGTATCATATCTGATATTTTTCTTGAGAGTACCCTGTAAATTCAAAGGCATTCTTAGTTCATCTGAAGTTAAATGCATTGTATTATATTGTAGTCTACATTTTGGAAATCTAGAAATCCATATTTTAATTCAACAGACTATTAAATTAACACATCACCTGACCTTTGGGTAAATGGAAGTTGGTGGTTTTATTTCCTGTCTTTTATGAGCTGGCAATTGGTTAAGTCCATAGAGATTAAATTCCCTGAAATGGATCACCTACCCAACAGAGTTTCTGAATGTCACTGGATGCCATGATTATTCTTTCAAAGCAAGGACCTGTGACCCCAAATTTGAGAAAAGATTTGAAGGCCACCTGTGTGTAAAGAGAATGCAGAAATGATGGGATGTATATCATGAGAATTATGAGATAACACTATTTGAATTTTGATTTGAATTTTGGATTATCCCAGCACATCTGAGCTTACCTTCTAGCCCCTGGAATCAGGTTCTGGATGCTGCCTGTGATGCAGCAGCAGTCTTTCATTTCTCCATGTGTGGAACATGCAGATGAAATCATTGTCCAATTAATGTGGAAAGCCAGGGAGCTAAATTTGATATAAAGTTCATTTCTTCTGAAGCAATGACTCAGTCTGTTATTCAGGATAAAGGGAGTATTAGTATGAAGATGTCAAGATATTAAGTAATAGGATATTAACTCATAAGAGAAATGTGGATGACAGAAAAGCAGAGTGTTTAGATGAATGGGCTTTGGAACCAGATTTTGGTTTGAATCTTGGCCTTTCTAAGCCTTATTTTCATTATCTGTCGAATAGAGATAAGTATAGTGTTTACCTCCTAGGATTGTTTTGAGGAGCAAATGAGATAATACATGTACAATGCTTGGCATGCACTGAGATACTCAAAATGTTTACAACTCTCACCATCATCAGCATCACTATCACTATGACCTCTATCATCGTCATCATCACCTGCCTTGACTCCCTCACTTGCTTTATGGCTCAATGAAGTTCATCATATTCTTCCATTTCATTCTAATCTCCCATATATGAAATAATGTCCTATCTTTTTTTCTTTTAAAACATATTTTAATGTCTTCTAAAAACTTATTTGGACCAGCCACCTGAAGCTAACTGCTTGGGGGAGGAGTGGATTAAGCCTCTTGATCCACAAATAGGAATGGCCAAAAAACACTCCTGGCTTTTCAAAATTCCAACAGTCAGGGGGTAAAGTATGGATCCTGAAACTATTGTAATATAGCACTTCTTTGTCTGGGTTTCCCTTGTTTCTCCCTCACATGCATCCAAAACAGTGCTTGGAATCCTACAGGGTAAATGGTTTATACTGAGGGCAACTAGTCTTCCTGGCTTCTCTGTGGTTATTACCATTTGCTTACCATCTTCCATATCCCATTCTCTCATTTACTCATTCGTTTCTTCACATATTCATTCAATAAACAGTTACTTTGTGCATGTTATATAACAGGCGAGGGATACAAAGCAGCGACATATGCCTGTTCTAATGAGACATATAGTCTAATGAAGGGTGTTAAAAAGTATATAGACATTGAAATTCAGTATAATAAAGGCTATAATGAAGGAAGTATAAGGTGTTAGGAGTCATAGAAAAAGGATTCCTAATCAGTCTCACTGGCTCAGAGAAGGAATCTAGGGAGGATGATGTTGAATCTGGGTCTGGGCAGTAAAGGAAGGAAGTTGCAAGTGGCTAAGGGATAACTCCATCTCCCGGCTCCCTCAGGGCATCAGCAATCAATATTGCTAAGATTGGTTACGCTCAACAGTCTAGCGCTTGTTATTTTTACTTCTCTTTTCTTGAGAACTTGACCGTAGAGTTCAGGCATGAGGCAATCTGAATGACAGCCACCAGCTAATCTTGGAATTCTTCCTCCATGGCCTTTCTGTGCTCTCACTCATGCAGTGAAGTCTAGAGATTGCAACAGACACAACCAGCACTCTCTGTGACATGCAATTCTATATCTTACCTTAGACTAATCTCTCCCTCTGTCCATTTCTCTCTCTCACTCTCTCTCTCTCTGTCTCTCTTTCCTTCCCTTTGGTGCATGAACCATCCTTGAAACTGCAAATCAAAGGCAAAATGAGATGTCTAGAATGATATAGCAAGTTGGTAGTAGGGACAGGGGTTTGAGATAGATTAAAACTGTATGAACAAAATCCCTGCACACACTATGAATTTTCAAGCTTCCAAATTTTTTTCCATGCTCTTCTCTCTACCTTGAATGCCCTTCCCCAACTCCTCATGTCAAAAGTCACCTCCTCTGTAAAAGCTTTGCACAATTCCCCGTTCTCTTGCTGCACCACCCCAATCTAAGAAGAATTAGCCATTTGCCCCTCTGCACTACCTAGCGTTCTGTTGAAGTTTATTTAACCTGTCAGTTATGCTAATTATGTTGGTCTCCTCTACCAGTGATAAGTCCTATAAAGAGTGAACTGTCTCTTAGTCATCCCTGTATCCCTGGCACGGAGTAGGTCCTCAATCACTCTGAATGATTAAACAGACAAATCGTAGAGATTCCAAATCTTTTTTGAGTCAAGGTACCTTTCAGATTAAAGTCAACTGTAAGAGTTTTTGGAAACCTCAGGGAAGGTCATATCCCCTTCCAAACATGCTTTTACCTTTTTAAAAAAATATATTTTATTAATAAAACAACATACAAACATACAAACATTCTTAGCATACAAACATTCCATACATGGTGTACAATTAATGGCTCACGATATCATCGCATAGTTGTGTATTCATCACCATGATCACTTTTTTTTGAACATTGGCATCACTCCATAAAAAGAAATAAAAAAAAAAAGAAAAAATTCATACATACCATACCCCTGACCCCTCCCTCTCATTGACCACTAGCATTTCCATCTACCCAATTTAACTTTTGTCCCCCTTACTATTTGTTTATTTTCCCTCCATAATTTTTACTCATTTGTCCAGACCCTAGATAAAAGGAGCATCAGATGCAAGATTTTCACAATCACACAGTCACCTTGTTAAAGCTATATCATTAGACAATCATCTTTAAGAAACAAGGCTACTGGAACACAGTACTCAGTTGCAGGTACTTCCCTCTAGCCACTGCAATACACCATAAACTAAAAAGGGGATAGCTATATAATGCATTAGAATAACCTCCAGGATAACCTCTTGACTCTGTTTGAAATTTTTTAGCCACTGAGTCTTCATTTTGTCTCATTTCTCTCTTCCCCCTTTTGGTCAAGAAAGTTTTCTCAATTCCTTGATGCCAGGTCCTGGCTCATCCCAGGATTTCTGTCCCAGGTTGCCAGGGAGATTTACACCTCTGGGAGTCATGTCCCATGTGTGGAGGGGAGGGCAGTGAGTTCACTTGCCATGTGAAAGTCACATCTGAGCAAAAAAAGGAGGTTTTCTGGGGGTGACTCTTAGGCCTAATTTTAAGTAGCCTTAGCTTGCCCATTACAGGAATAAGTTTCATAGGGGGGAATCCCAAGATCTAGGGCTCGGCCTATTGATTTGGTTGTCCCTACTGCTTGTGAAAAAATCAGAAATTCTCCAAATGGGGAAGTTTAATATTTCTACCTTTCCCCCATTCCCCCAAGAGGGTTTTGCAAATACTTCTTTATTCACTGTCCAAATCACTCTGAGATTTATCAGGACCTCACAGTAACCTAGACAAACCAACAAAATCTCATGTCCTATTCAAGATTCCACGTACTTATGTGTTCAACTAAACTGATCATACAAGTTAAATTAGAAATGCACTAACATAAAGTTTGCACCAAATGAACATCTCTTCTTTTAGTCTTACACAGAAATTGAAGTTTTAAAATATGGATGATACCATCCTTTACCCAGTCTTCTGATATACTTTAGTCCTATCCAGATCAGCTTCATTCATATCGCTACTTGATGTCTGATCATTTTTTCAACTTTTTAAACAAAGTTGAAAACTTTGTTTAAAAACAAAGTATTTTTTTTGTTTTGGAGTATTGCTGACTTTCATAGCTTCAGAGCTTTAGCTCTGACTCTCAGGTATCACATATATACCCGAAGTTTCTGGGAAAGACCAGGTTATATACAACAGGTTAGTACCTCAGAGTTTAGAATTAACAGATATGCCTCCTGGATATATGTGACTGCCGTAAGAGCTTACAGTCTAGGACCCGTTACAATAAGCCTCAACCTGATAACCCATGCTTTCGACTTTAGTTCACCGAATTTTTATATTATAGTTAGTCCATATGATTGAGGCATGATAATATTTGTCTTTTTGTTCCTGACATTTCATTCAACATATAGCTCTTAAGTTTCATTCATCTATTGCATGCTTCATAACTTCATTCCTTCTTGTGGCCACTCAGTTGTCCATTGTATGTATACACCATAGTTCCCCCTTCCATTTCTCAGTTATTATACCCTTAGGCCACCTCAGCCAATTCTGGACCAGGAACGCAGCTGCCAGAAACACCAATGTGCAAATGTCCATTCATGTCCCCACACTCAGTTCCTCCAGGTATATACTGAGCGACAGGGTTTCAGGATCATATGGCAAACCCACCCCCAGCCGCCTGTGGAGCCAGCACTCTGCCCCAAGCTTTTATCTTGACAGCATTCTTGGAGTGGAGAGTTGTGTGGGCCTGAGTATTGGGCAATGTGCAAATAGAAGACTCTTGTGGTGGATGAACAGGAGATTGCCATCAAGTACATGGACTTGATAAACCAGTATTTTTACAGAAGCAAACACAAGCCATGGTTACCTAAGTAGATAAATCCTGGAACTCCTCCCTCTGTCTTAAATAGGATTCTCTTTTTTGGTGAATTCTTTGGTCTTCTGGCAAATGCCACCATATTCTCCACTGCCTTCAGTTGAGGTTTTCAAATCCAGGGTCTGAGACGGGGCTAATGTAGCTAGCTTGGTGAGGGGCCTTTCCCTAGCTCAATATGGCATGAAATCAGGGTAGCAGAGATTTTGGAGTCTGAAAGAACTGGGGTCAAACCTAGGCTCCACCATTTGCAACATTGGGCCAGTTTCACTGCCTGTCTAAGCCTCAGTTTCTTTATCCCCAAAGTGGGAAAATAGTGCTTTCCTGGGAAGGTATTGGAGAGGATTAAATGTAATAACAAAAATAGTAAAAAGCAGAAGCTGGCCTATACTTGACACTTTGTAAAGCTGAGTACTGTCCTTCCAGGAAAGTGGGGAAGCAGAGGCAGACAAGAGATGGTGAGATACCCTATCTTGAGGGTGCAAAAAGCTGCTTCTACTCTTGTATTTTTTTTTTTCCTTTTTTGGATAAAGGCAAAGGTCAGTGCTTAGACCTCAGATTGCTTATGGTTTCTGTCCTTGCTCTTACAGCTGCCTGAAACCACCAATTGTGCTTTTCTGAATGGAACCCTGGGGGGCCCTGCCTTCCCACCACAGTGGTGGTTTGTGCTTCCCCCACTCTTGCATCCTTGCCAGGTCCCACCCCCTCTCGCTGTTCAGTGACCATTTCCCAAATACCCAGAACTCAAGAGGAGTACCGAGAAGAGCGACTATTCTTTTACTTTGGGCCCAGCACTTCAACCCCAAGTAGCACATCCTGTTCGAACAAACTTGGTATTGAAAGCAGGAGGTAATTATAACACCAAGCACCCCTCCCTGCCACCTCCCCCACCCTTCACATTTCTCTTAGAGGTGCAAGAGGGGTGAACATAACTCTGGCAGGTGGCGAGACGTCCCAACAGGCTCTTTCCTCTGCCTCAGACACTTGTGCCTGTATGTAAAAAGGTATTTTATCTAAGTCTTTGAATTGTTAATCTATGCACATAGGACACAGTTGGTTTCCAATGAAAATCCTCCCTCCCACACCTATACTCCAATCCTAAATTCTCCGGAGACCCTAGAGACACACCCTGTTGCTAGCATCTTGTGTATCTCTGCAGTATTCTAACAATAGATATTTACTTTTTTTTACACATAAGGTGCCATGCTATATACTCTATTTTACACTTGTATTTTCTTCTCTGCATCATATTCTGCAGCTCATTTCCACACCAGTGGTAAATATGGACCTCTCTCCTTTTAAAATGAGGCATTGCACTCATTTATATGCATGAATCAGAGTTTATGCAACAAGTTCTCTACTGATGAATGTTTAAGTTGTTTGCAAAAATGCAGTGAATAAGCTTGTGCATATGTCATTTGCCCTGGCTGCTCTATATCCATTAAGGCACTAGGAAGGTGAGCAGTGATGAAAATCTCGGCTCCAACAGTGATAACAGGTTTGGACAGAAGAGGGGATCCAAAGGCAAAATTGACAGGATTTGGTCTTTGCATTTAGGATGTGAGTGTGTGTGTATGTGTGTGTGTGTGTGTGTGTGTGCATGTGTGTGTGTGAGAGAGAGAGAGAGCCAGAGAGAGAGAGAGAGAGAGAGACAAAATGTGTGTGTGAGAGACAGAACGTGTGGGTTTGTGTGTTGTGTGTATGTGTGTGTGTGTCTGTGGTATGTATGCACATGTGTGTGCTTATGCATGTGCATATGTGTGCACTTGTGCCACAGTAGTGATGCTTCTGAGAAAGAGGGAAGTTAATAATGACTCTGTAGTTCCTAGTTCCGGTAACTGCATAGTTGTTGTCATAGTGAGTCTTAGAATAGGAGAGGGAGGCTTTTGGAGGGGTGGGGAAGATAAATTCAGCTCGGGCCATGTGGACTTTGGAATGCTTGTGAGAGAAGTCCTGCAAGGACTTAGACATTTCAGCCTGAGGCTCAGAAACAAAGTCAGAGTGGGATAGATATATTTTTAAGTTTTTAACATAATTATTAATGTCAATAATTATGAACACAGAGAATTATCCAGGAAGAGTACAAACTGAGAGGACTCCATAGGGTTTGGAGATCACCAGTGTTTGGGGGTGGACAGAAGATGTGGATTCTAGTTGACCACAGAGAAGGAAAAGTGAAAAAGGAAGGAGAACCAGTCAAGGTGAAAGCAAAGAAGAGTTCAAGATTAGTGAATGGCCAGACAAGGGGTTGCTGTGAGCTCTAGGAATAAAATTGCAGTGATTTGGGGCAGGAACTCAGTGCATGGAGAGGAAGGTGAGGCTGGGGAGTGAGTCCAGCCTCTCAGTAGATTTAGGTGAGGAAGGACGGAGACTGATAATGGAGCTGCAACTAGTTGTTTCCATTCTGGCTTAACTGAGCACTACTTGTTTTTTGTTTGCTTTGAAAACTGATGGACTCATGGAAGTACTTTTACAATCTATAGCTTTACCACAAAAAAAATCTTGAAAACATAAAAGAAAAAAGTAAAACCCAAAGCTAAAAAAAAGATAGAAGGGGGGAAAAAGTACTCCAAGGTTAGCTTTTGATTTTTGTGGCATTTTCTTCCAAGTTGTGTGACAATCATTGCAGGGAGGCAGGAAAAGTGATCATTTTAAGCACTGTTTTAAGCATCTTCTAAAGTAGGCTGGCAGTCAGGATTAATCAAATGCTGGTGCTGGAAAGGACTGCATGGATTGTGCGCTCCAATGTCAGTCTACAGCCTGTGACCTTGGGCAAGTCACTTCACCTCTGTGGAAGCTGGGCTGGGTTTCTCAGCATACCACCAGGTCCTTGGATGAGGACATGGCAAACATGACTCATTGGCTCAACAACTGTCAGCTGGGGGGGGGGTCATTCTTCTCAGCTCAGCCCCAGCTGGGCAAAGCACGATACAAAAGGGACATGAACTTAGAAAAGCCTCTGCTCTCCACACCTTTATACTTAATGCAGCAAATCTGCTCTTTTGTGCCAGGTACCACATGCCAGCATATCACAAGTTTCATGGCTGATTAGATTTCTAAAAGTTTGCTGGCATTTCACTTTTCTAACTGCTTTTCCCAAGGTCAAAATTAAATTGCTTTCAGAGCCGTCTCTAGTTGAAAGAAAACTTTAAAATGTATGAATTCCCAACTAGATTTTGATATTAACTAAATTGCCAACCACTTCAGAGCAGTGGCTGTCATCTTCAGCAAGCAGCAGAGTCACCAGAAGGTCTTGTTAAAACTCAGGTGGCTGGGTCCTGACCCCAGACTTTCCGATTCAGTAGGTCTCGGCTGGAGCGTGAGGACCTGCATTTCTAGCAAGTTCCAAGGTGATGCTGACGGTGCTGGTCAGGGACCACACTTTGAGAGCCACTGATGTAAAGGCCCTTGGTCTGCAGATCATGGGTGACTCAGTAGTATCTCTGAGCCTCAGTTTCCTCACTCATTAAATGGGGACCTAGAGATCCAGCAAACCCAGAGCATAGATTAAAGGAGAAGGGAAAGGAAGAGGAGGAGGCAGAAAAAGGAAAACCAAGATTATTAGTTTGCTTTTGTGGTATTTTCGTACCAGCTGTGGGCAGAGAGAATGGCCATTTTAAGCACTGTTTCGAGTATCTGTTAAAGTGACCTGGTGGTCAGAATTCCTTAAATATTTGTGCTGGGAAGAACTGCTTGGATTGCTTCCCCCAACCTCAGGCTATAGCCAGTGGCCTTGGGCAAGTCACCCGGTTCTGTGGAAGCTTCGGCTTGCATCTTACTGGCCAAACATGGATTGTACTTTCACCCCTGTATCCACCTTAATTGAAGGTTTCTCTCTCCCTCCTTGAAACTCCAAGGACTTTGAGGACTGGGAATGCCTTCTAAAAATTGTTTTGGGGTCTGGGCATATAGCATAGTGGTCAGGAATCAGACAGAGCTAGGTTAAAATTTGTCTCTGCCACTTATTAGCATGAGAACTTGAGCAAGTAACTTGAACTTACAGAGACCGGGTATCACATCTCTAAAATGGAAATAAAAATAAATGTACCTCCTAGGAGGATTGTAAGGATTAAATGAAATAGGGATGTAGGTGCTTGGTATGCTTTTGGACACAGAGTAAAGACCAGTAAATGGTAGTTATTGTGTACCTGGAAGTGCCCAGAACAATGGAAGGCATGTAGTAATTGCTCAATAAATGCTGGAACACACCTGAAACTGAATAATGTCTAAGCAGGCAGCTGAGGTATTAAAAGAATAACCCAAAGAACCAAGAACAAGAACACAAACAAAATAGCCCATCCTTCCCTTAAAAGCCTTCTGAATTCTCCCTGCTTGGCAGCAGTGGTGGAGTTGGGGGTGGGGGGTGCCACACTGCCCTGGGCAGAGCAGAGAAGAGCTGGCACTTCGCGGGCAGGCACAGCCAAAACGGTTTGCCTGCAGCAGTCGTTTCTGCAGTAGGCCCTCTGCCAGATCCTAGTTGCGGAAGAAAAGTCAGAGGAGCTGAGAAAGGAAGGGGGAGCAAGGAAACAGCAATAGAGACTTTGCAATTATCTCCCTGAGACTGCTTAGAATGTAATGTTCTTCTCCACCCCCTTTCCTTTTCATGTTGTAATTTTCCTCACCAAATGAGCACAATGGAGAGCATATTCCAGACTGCCAAGCTTGCTACTAACTCCAGCGATCCAGACACAAGAACAGATAAGGAAAAAAACAGAGGCAGTTTCTTTCCCTGCAGAGATTTGAGAGATTGAAGCTAAGAAATCCGGTTACATTTGGACACAGCATTACATGCCCACGGAATGGTTTGGGTATGATCTGTACTTGATGCTCAGCGAGTTTCAATAGCTGTTTTCCTTGCCCAGAGGTGGGGTGGGCAGGGGGGAGAGGGAGCTGCTTCTACCCTGAGATCTCCCCCTCCACACACACATTCACTTGAGAGGCTGGGGTTTCACTCTGATATTCTCATATGAGTGTTTCATGGTCCACATTTTCTTCTCACCTTTTCCAAGAGGTGTGGAGAGACTTGAGCATCAGGGCCCAATCTCAGGGTGCCAGGTGGTCCTTGGAAGACACAGGACAGAGGGCTAAGAGGGGCATCAGGACGCTGCCCCCACCCCTGTCCCCCCTTTCATCCCTCCCTCCCTTCTCCCACTCCCCTCCTCTTTTCATGCCCAGCCTGCCACTCTATGCCAGTCTCATTTTCCCAGCTCTTCAGCCTGAAGCTTAACTAAGCAGCCAGGTTGTTTTTGTGTTTTTTTTTTTGCTTGAGCAGGCACCGGGAATTGAACCCGGGTCTTAGGCATGGCAGGTGAGAACTCTGCCTTCTGAGCCACCATGGCCCACCCAGCAGGGTTGGTTTTTAATACACATCACCGAGTTGCCCTCCTGAAAGTTTATGTATTTCCTTCAGCAGAATATAAAAGTATGCGGAATCTGAACATCCGTGTTCCATATCTTTCTTTGATCTCTTGTGGACCTGCCTGATGGAGCAACTTTCCCAGAAGATCTTTTGCTGCCGTCGAATAAATGAAGTGCTGTCCCACCAAACCTTTGTTTTCCTGGGAGGTTTGTGGAGCAAAGCCCAGTGTGTTCAGCCAAAGGCATCCAGGGCAGCCAGCCCCAGCTGACCCCCTAGCACCTAGCTGTGCCTAAGTCAAGTTAAGGTCAAAGCTGAACCCAGCCCATATCAGAACTGCCCATCCTACCCTCTGCCTTGGGGGAAATCGGAAAGGTTTGTTGTTTCAAGTAGTTGCCACTGACTGAACATACTTTATGTACCTGAAATTGCTAACTGCAGGGAAGACAGAGATGAATAAAACATTATCCCTGCTTCTGAGCAGGTCATGATTAAGGTGGGAAAGTACTAAAATGTCCATTTTACAGGTGGGAACAACTGAGGTATGAAAAATGCTTCAGGCACTGTGACACTGCAGCACCACAAGGAGGAGGTCCTTAAGTACTTATTCAGAGGAAAACTGTTAATTAATGGGAACACAGAAAAGAACACTTCCTTTCTTGTCCCCACCTTTCCCTTCAAATCACTTTTTAAATTTTTAGCACCTACTATATGCATAGCACTTCCTTGGCAGTGTGAAGGGTATAAACAAT
>PVIY010025204.1:0-37024 GCA_004026745.1 Myrmecophaga tridactyla
TATCTTTCCCTGGATGCCTTTGATTGGACATTTCTATAGACTTGTTTTAATTGGGACATTTTCTCGGCCTTAGAACTGTAAACTAGCAACTCATTAAATTCCCCTTTTTAAAAGCCATTCCATTTCTGGTATATTGCATTCCAGCAGCTAGCAAACTAGAACACAGGCCTATCCCAAGACACATACTAATCAATCTGTCAAATGTTGAAGAGAAGCAAAAAATCCTGAAAATGGCAGGAGAAAAATCATCTACTATATACAAGGGAAACCACATAAGATTTAACTTAGACTACCCTACTGGCACTATGAAGGTGAGAAGTCAGTGGTTCAATATATTTAAGATACTGAAGGAAAAAGATTTCCAGCCAAGAATTCTGTACCCAACCAACTTGTACTTTAAAACTGAGGGGGAGATTACAATTTTCACAAACTGGTTCTAAAAGAATTGTTAACAAGCGACTGGTCCTACAAGAAATACTAAAGGGTGTTCTGTCAGCTAAAAAATAAAACAGTACAGGAGGTCTGGACAAGGGCACAGAACAGAAGATTACCAGTAGGGGTAAAATAAGGATAAGAGAATGAAGGAAACTAATATAGATTTGACAAATAAAGTCCAAAGGATAAGATGGTGGATTCAAGAGAGGCTTTACAGTAATAATTTTGACTGTTAACAGGCTAAGTGTACCAATTAAAAGATACAGATTGGCAGAATGGATTAAGAAATATAATCCAGCTATATACTTCTTATGAGAGACTCATCTTAGAACCAAGGATACAAATAGATTGAAAGTAAAAGAATGGAAAAAGACGTCCCATGCAAGCTGTAACCAAAAGAAAGCAGGAGCATCTATACTAACATCAGACAAAATAGACCTTAAATGTAAAAATATCATAATAGACAAAGAAGGGCACTATATATTAATAAAAGGAATAATTCACGAAGAAGAAATATCAATCATAAACGTTTATGTTCCCAGTAAAGGAGCTCCAAAGTGCATGAGACAAACATTGGCAAAATGGAGGGAGCGATAGATGTTTCAACAATAATAGTAGGAGATGCCAATATGCCACTCTCCTCTATAGCTAGAACAACCAAACAGAGGATCATCAAGCATATAGAGAATTTAAACAATTTGATAAATGAATTTGACTTAACTGACACATATAGGTCATTACACCCCAAAACACCAGCATATACATTTTTCTTTACTGTTCACGGGTCATTCTCCAGGATAAATCATATATTGGGGCACAAAACAGATCTTTATAAATTCAGAAACACTGAAATTATTCAAAGCACTTTCTCCTAGCACAATGGAATGAAGCTGGGAATCAATAACAACAAAAGAATGAGAATTTTCACAAATATATGAAGATTAAATAATCCACTCTTAAACAACCAGTGAGTCAAAGAAGAAATTGCTAGAGAAATTGGCAGCTCTCTGGGGACAAATGAAAATGAGAATACAGCGTATCAGAATTTATGAAATGTGGCAAAGGCAGTGCTGAGAGGGAGGTGTATCACCCTAAATACCTATATTAAAAACAAGGAAGAGCAAAAATCGAGAACTTAACTACTGACCTGGAGGAGCTAGAGAAAGAACATCAAACTAACCCCAAAGGAAATAGAAGAAGAGAAATAAGAAAGATTAAAACAGAGTTAGATGAATGGGGGAACAAAAGAACAATGCAAAGAATCAATAAAACCAAAAGTTGATTCTTTGAGAAATCACTAAAAGCAATGGATAACTCTTAAGGCTGACAAAGAGAAAAGAGGGAAGATGCAAATGAATAAAATCAGAAATGAGAGATTGCCACAGACCTTGAAGAAATAAAAAGAAAAATTATAAGAGAACACTATGAACAGCTACATGCCAACAAACTAAACAACTTAGATGAAATTGACAGATTCCTGGAAACACATGAATAAGCTACACTGATTCACAAGGAAATGGATATCAACAAACCAATCACAAGTAAAGAGATTCAATCAATCATCAAAAATCTTACAAAGAAAACCAAGGGTCAAATGGCTTCATAGGGGAATCTTATCAGACATTCCAAAAAGAACTAACACCCATCCTGCTCAAACTTATCCAAAAAAATTGAGGAAAAAGGAACACTACCTAAATCATTTTATGAAGTGAACATCGCTCTAATACCAAAACCGTATAAAGATGCTATAAGAAAGGAAAACTACAGGCCACTGTCCCTAATGAACATAGATGCAAAACTTCTCAGCATAATACTAGCAAATAGAATCCAATGACACATTAGAAGAATAGAATAGAATCCAATGACACATTAGAATTATACACCATGACCAAGCGGGGTTTATACCAGAAATGCAAGAATGGTTCAACACAAGAAAATCAATTAATGTAATACAGCACATTAACAAATTGAAAGGGAAAAATCACATAATCGTCTTGTTTGATGCTGCAAAAGCATTCAACAAAATTCCACATCCTTTTCTGATAAAAACACTTCAAAAGATAGAAACCAAAGGTAACTTCCTCGATATGATAATGGGCACATATGAAAAACCCATAGCCAGCATCAAACTCAATGGTGAGAGTTTGAAAGCTTTCCCTCTAGGATCAGGAATGAGACAAGGATGCCTTCTGTCACTACTATTATTCAACATTTTACCAGAAGTTCTAGCTAGAGTAATCAGGCAGGAATAAAGAAATAAAATGCATACAAATAGGAAAGGAAGAAGTAAAACTTTCATTATTTGCAGATGACATGATTCTATACTTGGAAAATCCTGAGGAATCTACAACAAAGTTACTTGAGCTAATAAAGAAATTCAGCAAGGTGGTGGATATAAAATCAATGTGCAAAATTCAATAATGTTTCCATACAGAAGTAACGACATAACTGAGGAGTCAATTGAAAAAAAATCCATTCAAAACAGCAACTAAAAGAATTAAGTATATAGGAATGAAATTAACTAAGGATGTAAAGGACCTGTATACAGAAAACTATATAACATTGCTAAAATAAATCAAAGAAGATCTAAAGAGGTGGAAAGACATTCCCTGTTCATGGATAGGAAGGTTAAATGTAGTTAAAATGTCAATTCTACCCAAAATTGATCTACAAATTCAATGCAGTACCAGTCAAAATCCCAACAACTTACTTTGAAAACATGGGAAAGCTAGTTTACAAATTCATCTGGAAGGGAAAGAGATCCCGAATAGCTAAATGCATCCTAAAAAAGAAGAACGAAGTGGGAGGATTAACACTTCTTGATTTCAAAGCTTATTATACATCACAGTGGTCAAAACAGCATGGTACTGGTAAAAATAGAAGTATTGACCAATGGAATCAAATCAAGAGTGCAGAAATAGACCAACAAATCTATGGGTAACTGATCTTTGACAAGGCCCCTAAATCCACTGATCTGAGAAAAAATAGTCTTTTCAATAAATGGGCATGGAGAACTGGATATAAATAGCCAAAAGAATGAAAGAGGAGCCTTACCTTACACCCTATATAATCAAGTGAACTCAAAGTGGATCAAATACCTAAATATAAGCACCATGAAACTCCTAGAAGAAAATGCAGGGAAACATCTTCAAGACCTAGTAATAGGAGGTAGCTACCTAAACTTTACACCCAAAAAACAAGCAATAAAAGAAAAAAGTAGATAAATAGGAATTCCTCAAAATCAAATGTTTTTGTGCCTCAAAAGACTTTGTCAAAAAGGTGAAGAGGCAGCCAACTCAATAGGAGAAAATATCCGGATCTCACACATCAGATACAGGTTTGATATCCTGCATGCAAAAAGAAATCATACAACTCAACAGTGAAGGAATAAACAACCCGATTATCAAATAGGCTATAGATATCAATAGGCATTTTTCTGAAGAGCAAATACAGTTGACTAAAAAGCACATGAATAGATGCTCCTTTTCATTAGCTATGAAGGAAATGCAGATCAAGACTTCAATGAGATACCACTTCCCACATATAAGAATGACTACTATTAAACAAACAGGAAACTACAAATGTTGAAAAGGATGTGGAGAAATTGGGACATGTATGCACTGCTGGTGGGAATGTATAATGGTACAGCTGCTATGGTAGACAGTCTGGCGGTTCCTCAGAAAACTAAATATCAAGTTAACCTATGACCCAGCAATACCACTACTCGATATATACCCAGAAGAGCTGAAAGCAGTGACACAAATAGTCTTTTTCACAATGATGTTCATAGCAGCATTAACTACAAATGACAAAAGATGGAAACAATTCCAGTGTTCATCAACAAATGAGTGTATTAACAAAATGTGGTGTATACATACAATGAATATTATTCAGCAGTAAGACAGAAGATGTCCTGAAGCCCATGACAAGATGAATGAACCTTGAGGACATAATACTGAGTGAAATAAGCCAGACACAGGAGGATAGGTGCTGTATGATTCTACTCTTTTGACCACAGTAAAGGTAAATTCAGAAGCTTATAATATATAGTATGGGGGCCTGGAGATACAGAGAAGCTAGGGATGTGTGAATGGTTAGCTAATGAGGTTGAACTTAAATGTAAGGAAATAGAAGTGAGGACAGTTCACTAGTGGGTCTGTAAGTCATATTGCCATATTGAAAGTGAACATGACTGAAAGGGGTTGTATAAACACATCAATTAACACTACAAAGGTACATAAGTTCTTGCATGAACTATTTCAGAGGTGTGAATCTTGTACAAAGAGTGTATAATTTAGGGTATGGGGGAAAACTGCTATTACATAATATGGGCCGTGTTTAATAGGAAAATATCAACAATGCCACAGCAATATCAGTGGTAAATAATGGGAAAAGGGACAAGAATTAAGGGGAGGCTTGGATTTTCTATTTGGTGAGGGTATGTTTCTTCTGGGAACAATAAAATTATCTAAAATGGAGACTGTTGATGGACTGTTGACTTTGGACATTATACATGATGCCCAATGGATGGAAGTATAACAGTGAATGATGGTGTGTACATATAATCGAATATTGTGCTGTTACAGAAAGGAATGAAGTTGTGAGGCATGCAACATTGAGAATGAACCTGTGAGACATTTGTTGAAGCACAATAAGCCAGAAATAAAAGAGTAAATATTGTATGGTCTCATTTAGAAATTACTTATAAGAAAATTGGGGCCTACATTATAAGCTCTTATAGAAGTCACATTTAGTCTGGAGGAGTAATTGTTATTTCTGGATTTGGAGAGGCTGTGTTATATATGTATAACCTGGTATTTAGAGATAAGAACAAAGTCGACCAGGTCAGGATTAAGGTAATTCAGAATACAGAGATAAGGAAGACATTGTCTGTGTTTTAGAACTTTACTTACTCTATGAGACTAAAGGAGGAGAGGTTTACTTTATCCAGGACCTCAATTTTCTGTAGCACATAATCTAACTCAATTTGTCTGGATAGTTCATTTAAACAACCAAACACAGGGAGCTCTGAGTAAGAATGAGGGCCTTTAATCCTGTATAACTTAATGTAATGCCTGAATACATCCCAGAGTATATTAGGCAGATAATCAAAAAGTACAGGCAAAGTCCCTTGAAGGATGGAAGAAAAATATGGAACTATTAATCTTTACCATGAGTGAAACCGCTGATACCATGTCAAACATTAGGGACACCCAAATCAATAGGCCAAGTTATTGATCTTGAGGATTGCTCTTGTGAAACTTATTTACGTAGTGAAGAAGCTTAGCCTACCCATAGGTATGCCTAGGAATTACTTCTGGAGGACCTCTTTTGTTGCTCAGATATGACCTCTCCCTCTCTAGGCCAAGTTCTGCAAGTGAAATTATAGCCCTCCTTGCTATGTGGGACATGATATCCAGGGTAAAATCTCCCTGGCGGTGTGGGAGATGATTCCCAGGGATGAACCTGGCCCTGGCACCATGGAATCAAAATGCCATCCTGATCAAGAGGGGGAAAAGAAGTATAACAAATAAGGTATCAGTGGCTGAGAGAGCTTAAATAGAGTCAAGAAGCTACTCTGGAGGCTGCTGTTATGCAAGCTTCAGTTAGGCATTACTACCTACCATAGTTTACCAAACCAAAACCATTCTTTCCAACCCTAAAAAACGCCTAGGGCATTACATGAAATTCTACAAAGGTTCCATGCACTGGGGTTACTGTCCAGAAACCCATAACCTGCAGATGGGTCCCTGGACCAGATAAGTCCTGGAATGCAGAGGGCCCGGCCTCTCTAGAACATCAACTAGTTCCATCTCCCTATCCCGTAGTATTGACAGCCCTTCCAACATGAACAAAGTTAGAATGGGCATAGCCCAAATACCTCTAAACAATGAGAGAAAATCAAAGGTGATGGTGGAGTTATACAGAAAAAGTAGGATTTAGCAAAGGAGTATGATTGCTGAGTCATTATATTGATATTTCTTTTAGTCTCCAATGTCTTGGAGCAACTAGTAGTAAAAGTCTAAAATTGTGAAATTGTAACTCATACCAAACTCTGAAATCTGTCCTACAACTATTTGTTGCAGTGTGCTTTGAAATTTATTGCTTTTTTTGTATATATATATTATTTTTCACATGAAAGAAAAAAAGTCAATTGTGATGATAAATGCACAGCTATACAATGATATTGTGAACCATTGATTACATATTTTGGACGATTACATGATATATGAATACATCATATATTTCAATGAAATTGCATTATTATAAAACATAGATCAAAGACCTAAATACTAGAGCCAATGTTATAAACTCCTGGAAGAAAATGTCAGGGAGGATCCTCATGATCTTGTGTTTGGCAATGGTTGCTTAGGTTTTAATTTAAAAAAATCTTTTTCTTTCTTCCTCCCTCCTTCCTTCCTTCCCTCCCTCCCTCCCTCCCTCTCTCCCTCCCTCCCTCCCTCCCTCCCTCCCTCCCTCCCTCCCTCCCTCCCTCCCTCTCTCCCTCCCTCCCTCTCTTCTTCCCTTTCTTTGTTTCAAAATGTGAATCCCTTCTGCCACTCATGGTGATGTATAATATATCAGAAGAACTCATGTGAAAATTTTCTCAATTGGGTGGGCCACCGTGGCTCAGTGGCAGAGTTCTAGCCTGCCATGCTGGAGACCTGGGTTCGATTCCCAGTACCTGTCAATGTAACAACAAAAAAAGTTTCTCAATCACAAATTGTTACCTGTGATTCTGGACAACTGTTTTCGCTACGTTTGATTTAGAGTGTATATATGAAACTTTCTGTCATTATCTTCTGTATTATCTTGATATGCATAGAAAATCTTTTTAGATCAGAATAATAGTTTCTGTGCCCTTCAATTTCAGCTGTTGTGGAGAGCCAGCTATCTCTTTGAGATTCTCCCAGGAAACCACACTTCTCCCTCATTATCACAAGTGAGTTTCACGAATGACTCAGCCTTTAATTTAAGTGGGACCATTCTAAATACTCCTTCACATTTGGTGAAAATCTATCAGTACATAAGTATAATTTAGTGACAGAGAAACACTGAAACTTAATTTTTATTTACATAGATTTAATATGGGGGAAAAATAGCTAGATAAAACCCAAACCTTCTGGTTCTGTGTTCTGCTTTTGCAATAACTTAAAAAACATAGTTATTTCAGAAAACAAGGTTGGTTAAATTATGCGAAAATAAATATTGTTTATTTCTTCAGAACCCTACCTTGACCAGACATCCCTTACAGGTCATGGAATTTCAGAGTGTATGTTCGTTTGTTTTCTGATGAACGAGAAAAATCTGTGAAGCTGATGGACAGCTCCTCTAAGAAGGACAAAGCAAAACACTGTTAATGCTTCATTAAGAAAACAGAAGCAGGGGTATATAAGGGTAGTTCAGAGGTAGAATTTTCACCTGCCATACGGGAAACCCAGATTCCATTCCTGGTCCATGCACTTCCCAAACAAACAAACAAGCAAACAAACAGACGAAAAACCAAACAAACAAAAATTCAGCAAATGATGCTGCAATAAGGGGATACTCACATGAAAAAAGAAAGAAATGTGACCCCCGCCACATAGCACACAAAAAAAATAAAAGAAAAGAAAACAGAAGCAGGACCAACATTCCTAGAAAGAAGATACATTTATCTAGCGAAATGAAAGTTTGTAATCACCAAATGCATTCAATGTTTTTTTTTCCCTCTGTGAGATTTATGTAGGCTCCTGTGCTTAGCTTTTTAGACATTTTTTTTTTCATATATGAACATGTAACTATGCATTCTATTTTAGGAAGTTTAGTTCATTTTTCTACTGTAATCTGTAGTGGTTATTTGGCCTTGAAAAACAAAAATATGATTTAACAATGATACTGAAATTAAAAGTATTTTGAAATCGCCAAGTTGGAAAAAGAAAAAAGAAATAGAAAACAAAGCTCTAAACTCAGGAAAGTATATTCGAAGATATTTTAAGTTAAATCCTATTTTCTTTCAATTTCTTTAGAGTAGCTATTTGTTCCTGTAACAGAAAAATAAAGAGATTGGCTGAAACCCCTTTGAATCTCAAAAGGTCAAACTTGATGGCATGGAGTTATTTTTAGCAACGTTTTGCAAAATCGTTAACAACTCAAAAGACAGGAGATTTATGCTTCTACTTTTATCTCAGACTATACAAGAATGGAAACCTAGCATTAAATTCTTATTATTAATTACAATGTAATGTGTATTTATGAAGTTTCTTTCTAACAAATATCCGCAATGAAATTATTTCAAAAGCCCAAGTAAAAGTGAAAAGTCAAAGTGAAAACACATTAGCCGGAAAGGATCTATAATCTGTTTAGCTTGTTATCATAAATTGACTTTGTAATGACAAAGCCAAGAATTTCTTAAGGAAGCTTAGACTGGCAATGGACTCTTTAAATCGGTAATTAAACCTGTTTCATAGACTTAGGTTTGAATGATAAAGCTAGACTCTGGAATAATGTGGGACAATCAACATTAGTAGGAATAAAAGGCATAGAAAATCTGATTATAAAAGAGGCTTTAAAAAAATCGATTTTAAAGTTTATAGGGCAAGAAGCAAATGCCAAAAGAAAATGAGTCATGGAACTGTAAACTCTGGATAAAAGGATTATAATTTATAAGCCATCTGTAGTTCTAATTTGGGTATTTATGAATATGAAGAACTAAATTATTTTCTTTAGGAGGAATATGCATTCTAAGGAGATCTGTGTTTCTTTGTTTTGTTTTGTTTTGTTTTCAAAAGAGTCTGCGAATGTCTTCATGAGCAGATTCAGCATCTTTATTATGATAAAGGAAAGAAAATCTAATTCAGAAGAGGGCCAATGGATTTGGGCCTGTGGGGGTTGGGCTTGGAGGAAGGTGGCTGATTAGAGACTCAATTTAAAATATGAATATGAGAACAGGCCTCAGATTTCTCCAAAAGCAAACCAGACAAATCACTGAATACAAACCCACGGAAAATGATTCCATCTGAATTCGGTAGGGTTTAAAATTCTTTAATCCTTTAAGTGTATTTTATTTAGTTAAATATTATTTGAAATATAAAGAATAAATGAAACAAAGCACTTTGTAGAATTATTTGCTCGCATTTGATTTTAAGAACTAAGTTCTTTTATATTTTTGTGTGTTGGACTGCAGTTTGCACATCAAAAATAGACAAATTTTCATAAATAAAGTCTATTATCTAATTAATGACTGCTAGTATTAAAAATTAGTATGTGAGGGTAGGCTACGGTGGCTCAGTAGGCAGTGTTCTCACCTGCCATGCTGGAGACACAGGTTTGATTCCTGATGCCTGTCCACATGAAAAAAAAAAAAACTAGAGGTGGGCCACGGTGGCTCAGCAGGTAGGAATAATTGCCTGCGATGCCAGAGGACCCAGGTTCAATTCCCGGTGCCTGCCCATGTTAAAAAAAAAAAAAAAGTATGTGAAAGATACTGTTTTAGGCATGTAACATGGATTCATTCATGTAATTATTACCCTGAGAGGTAGCTACTATAATTTTTTCAGCTTGTAGGTGGAGGAGGCCCTGTGATATTGAGTAACTGCGACAAATATTCATCTCATAAGTGGCAGGTTTGACCTTCGAAATCAAACAGGAACATTCTACAGCCTGCTTCTTTAGCCATGACACTGCTCTGCCGTTCTCATAAATGGAGACACGCTTAATTGTCTAACATTTCAGTAGGTTACTTTGACCTAGTCGGTATTTGCTAGCAATAAAACTGCTTCCAGTGACTCCCGTATAATTCAAGGAAATTCAACCTCTTCCCAAGGTGACCGTGAAAGATTTGGAATTAGAAGGTTCACTACCAAAACCAAATTGAGAAAAGAAATTCCAGACAAATACTAATTTTTTTTCTGACAATTTGAGAAAATAATACACTGTAAATTACAAAAGTGTCTGGAAGACAGCAGGCCCTCAGTTTATAAAAGCTATTGTGACTACCATTATGGTAGATTTTGGGAGATGATGGAAATTTTAGAAAAGGATGGGTTTTAAGTGTATTGTCTCATGTTGCTTGGTTCGGATTTTGAAAAGAAAACATTTTGAAAATTTACCTTGAGAAAGTTTTCCATCAAGTGGTGAATGGGTAAGGAAATTATAGTATATTTACACAATAAAATTTTACTCAGAAATAAAGAAAAATTTTGCTTTGTGCAAAATTATTATAGATGAATTTCAAAAGAATCATACTAAGTGAAAGAAGCAGTATGTAAAATGCTGCATATTATATGACTCCATTTAGACGTCATTGTAGAAAAGACAAGACAAGAGTGACAAACACAGATCAGTCACTGCCAGGGGCCTGAAGTAGGGGGAGAGGATTGACTGAAAAAAGTCAGCAAGAAAACTTTTTAGATGACAGTAAGGCTCTACATCTTGAGTGGTCATATACATAGACAGATAGATAGATGTAAATATACACTTAAAATTGTAAAATTTTACCATATGTAAATAGATAGATAGATAGATATTCATTGAAATATTAACTTAAAATTTTTGAATTTTACTAGATATAAATTATGCCACCATAAAACTGATTTTAAAAATTCCAAACCTCAACTCTAATAACATCTTACTCAGGGAATTTTTGCGGGGGAGAGAAAATGGGAAGATATTTTAATTTGATATTAACACTTTACTATTTCAATAAATGCATAAAGGATCACTATGACTTGATTTTATTGTGCCAGTTTGAAGGTATTATGTACCCTAGAAAAGGCATGTTTTAATCCTGATCCATCTTGCGGAGGCAGCCATCGTACTGTAGGTTGAAAACTTGATTAGATTATCTCCACAGAGATGTGACTCACCCAACTGTAAGTATTAATCTTGATTAAAGGGAGATGTGACTCCACCCATGCCAAGTGGGTCTTGTTTAGTTTACTGGAGTCCTTTAAAAGTGGAAACATTTTGGAAAAAGCTTCAGAGCCCTGAGAGCTACAGAGCCCATGCAGCCAGAGACCTTTGGGGAAGAAGAAGGAAAACACCCCCAGGGGAGCTTGATGAAGCAAAGAAGCCTGGAGAGAAAGCTGGCAGACATTGCCATGTTCACCATGTGCCTTTCCAGTTGAGAGAGAAATCCTGAATGTCACCAGCCTTCTTGAACCAAGGTATCATTCCCTGGATGCCTTAAATTGGACATTTCTATAGCCTTGCTTTAATTTGGACAATTTCAAAGCCTTAGAACCTGTAAACTTGCGATTTAATAGATTCCCCTTTTTAAAAACCATTCTGTTTCTGGTATATTGAATTCTAGCATCTTGCAAACTAGAACACTTATTATTGGGAAATTTCTGAAATTTTATACCAGATTGTACATGGGAAAAATTTTTACTCTCAAATTTTTATTGAAAATTATCATGGCTGTTCATATTTGGATAATAACTACATATGGTGTACAGTTATGAAAATGTACAAAAAATGCCCCAAAGTAATATAATTTATCTTTCTACTTTTCAGCAATAGTTTTCATTGAACAAGAGTATTTGTAGAAAATCATTATCTTATCACCTTATGAATGAAGTTAAGTAATACTTTCTGAACTAGATACAGTTTCCAAAATAGGACGTGTGTTCTGAAATAATGTAGTCCCTAAAAATAGTCACTTTTTACATTTTGCTTTATGTACAGTAATGTAGTGTTTCTAATTAAATGTTTGTGCTTCAAGCATTTGTTTTTTTAACTTAATTGTTGATTTGCTAATAAATATATAGGAATGAGACTTGTTTCACCTTTTTCTTGGTATTGGTTAAGCTCCTTGCTTCAAATGGTTTTCAAATGTGATTAAAGTAAAGAAAATTTTCTGGTTTTGGAAAAGAGAATGATAAGATAAATGTTCATTCCCCCTTCTGAAATAATAGGGTTTTTTAAATTGCTTTATCTCTAAAGTTAAATGAATTACAGTTCTTTTAATTCAGCATGCAAGAGGCAGATAACTTTTTATAAAGCTCTAAAATACTAATAAAATGCCCAATCTTATTGATGTATATATTTAAAAGCCTCTAATTTGAATAGTCCAAATTTATAAAAGGTATTCATAATAGAAGTATAGAGATTTACATTTCTTCTAATTCTGCTTTAAGTTACTTTGAAAAAAGTTTGAATATTTCATAATCCACAGAATCTTGGTTTCACCTATTGAATTTATCCACATCAGCTATTCCAATAAATTCATAATATTTCAAAATATTTATTATTTTAAATATAAATTTAACTCATTTTAAGATACATAGCTATGATCTTGTTTTGTTTTTCTTTCCATTGCAAAAAAATTACATCATTTGACCTTTTAAGATTTAGATCATCTTTTATTCTTCAAGATCACCCATCTTTTACATATTATTATTTTAAAAATGTACTAAACCTTACTTAAAAAATGAATACTTAGATTCTGTAAATGAAACAAAATGCTTATTTTATTTACAAAATCCACTGACAAACACATCAGAAAAAACATTCAATGCATTTAGTGGATATAAACCTGTTAGTTATTTTCCTGTTGTTTATTTCATACATTGTGAAATGGTGATGCTCCTGTTTCTTAAAAAAAACTTTTAATTGTATTTTGTTTTCAGTTTTCCTTCAAAAGATCAAAATCCTTATTTTATAATGAAAGCTGCCCTGGAATAAGAATGGCATCTGTATCCAAGTATTCACTGTTGTTAACTAAACATAAAACTTCAAAATTCTCTTAAATTTGCTGTCTAGAATCCTTTGTTTGGCAAATAAAGATTCCATATATATATACATATATATATTTAATTAGAGCAGTTGTGGATCACAAAACAATCATGCATAATATAGGATTTCCACATGCCACCCTATTATTAACAACTTGCTTTGGTGTGGAACAATTGTTACACTTGATGACAGCACATTTTTATAATTGTACTATTAACTATAGCTCATAGTTTAATTTATTGTCTACTGTTTGTGTTGTGCATTTCTATAACTTAACTCACCCAGTAGACAAGCCAAGTGTGATAACAGAGGAGGGATACAAAATTTCTCCAAAGCTTATGATAGTACCTTGAATTTCTTAAGTGAAGTAAAGATTGTGTTTTTAAAAGACACATAATTTGTTAGTTTGTGAATGAAGATTTGATAAGCAACTTCAAGACTTAAATCCATTTTATCCAAGATGTCCCTCTATTTCCTACATTTATCAGAAAGAAACTGTATAAAAATGGCCAAATACAGCTCTTTCTGTGTTATCTTGCAACATTCCTGATTGGTATACAGAAAAATTCTTGGTTTGATTTTTAAAAAAGTATATCTATCTATAGAGGGAGAAAGAAAGAGCTCAGAACCAGCATGAAGAGCAGAGAAATGAAACCAGGATGCAAACATGTGGAGATGCTAAGCTAAGAGATGAAATCCAAACACGTAGAGTGAAAGCCACTGGAATCAGGAGCAGAAAGCACCCAACCAGGAGCAAGGACCAGCGGATGCCAGCCCTGTGCCTTCCCCGCTGCCAGAGGACACAATCCAGATGTGGACATTCCTCCGAGAAGAAATCTCTTGCTGGTGCCTTAGTTTGGATGTTTTCACAGCCTTACAATTGTGACTTGTACCCTAATAGATCCGTTTTATAAAACCAATCCAAGTCTAGTATATTGCATTCCAACAGCTTTAGCAAACTGAAACACTGATTCAGTGATTACCACAGGAAAATATTCAAAAGAAGTAAATACTGTGGGTTTTGCTAGTCATTCCTCTGTACTTCTTCCTTCTGTTTAAAAGATGCATAAATTTTATTCAAGGTAGGTTGACATTTATCTTCTTTTATGTTTGTGTATGTATATATAAAATTGAAGTATAGTATAATTAAATAAAATAAATACATCTTAATTGTCAAAGCTCATTGGATTTTTTCTAATGAATATATCTAGAAAAAATCATCCAGATCAGGACATGTGATTTTGTCAGTATGATGAAAGTCTGCCTTATGCCCTGCCAGTTTTTGAAACATCCCTTCCCCTCTGTCTAAAATGGAAACACAATGTTTTCTTTCTTTATCATATATTAATGTTGACTAGGCTAGAAATTTGTTATTAATGAAGTCCTATACATTTTTTCATGTCTGGATATTGGTACTCAATATTTTATCAATAGTAATAAAAGAACCTGCTTGCATTATGACTATGATTGTATAAAAGTCGTAGATCAATTTGGTATATCTCCCTGTTCAATTCCACTTTCTTTAATTTTTTGAAATAATGTTCAATAGTTTAGATTAAATTTATTTCTAGATGTTTAATATTCTCCTGTTTTTGTAAATTAATATTTCATTTTTAATTGCTGCTATTATGTAGAAATATATGCTATATCCAGTAACTGTGAAATTTACTTAATAATTATATTGAAAAAATATTACTAGAAAGGAAATTTTTCTCATGAACATAGATGTAAAAATCCTCAACAAAGCATTAACAATCAATTTCAACAATATATAAAAAGAATTATACATCATAGCCAAGTAAGCTTTGTTCCGTGTGTGCAAGGTTGGGTCATAATGAGAAAATCACTTAATGTAATCAATCTACTACATCAACAGGACAAATAAGAAAAATTATTTGATTATATCAATAGATGCAGGGAAAAAATTATTTGGCAAAATTCAATATCGATTCAAGGTAAAAACTCTCAACATACTGGGAATAAAAGTTAAATTACTAAATTTGATAAATAATATTTCCTCAAACCTACATCTCTGTTGAGAAAGCAGATATTTTCCTCCTAAGATTGGGTACAAGGCAAGCCTGGCCCTCTCACCAGACCTAAGTCAATAAGGCAAGAAAGGGAAACAAGATTCTGAAACAGGTCAAACTCTAGAGATCATAAAAAGATGTGTTTTTACCAGCAGGGAGGAGAGTCAAGGGGGAAGGGATGTATGCATTGGTCAAAACTCACAGAACATACAACACAAAGAGTGAATGTAAATGTAAACTATGGAGTTTCAATAATTACAATGAATCAGTATTGGTTCATCAGATGTAACAGATGCTCCACACTAATGTAAGTGTTAATAATAGTGGAAACTATTTTTGTGTGCTTGGTGGGGGAGGATGTATTTGAGATTTCCTAGTACTTTCTGTTCCATTCTTCTGTAAACCCAGAACTACTCTAAAAAGTAATGTCCATTAATTTTAGAAAGCTTAGTTTTGTAAGGCTTGCTGTTTTACATGGTGTAATTACTACCATCGGGGCCAATATGAAGCTACTACTGTGATGGCAGCAGGCTCACCAAATTCTTGAAAATGTAACATCGTGTATCATAAGCAGATTGATGCTAGCTTTAACATAAACGCCGGTCTCATATTTATTCCTTTCTCCATGGAGTTCTCAGTACTTAATACAAAAGATTTAAACTTCTCTGGTTTTTAACCATGCATAATTGAGGTTTTGTATGGTTTATGACTACATGGTATGGCAATATATTATTGTATTTTACTGAATGCATGGAATCCTTGCCCAAGGCAGGAGAAATTTATTAGAATGGTTTTTGTACATAGCTAAGGAGGAAAATAGTATATGAAAATAATCAACATAAGGCAATGAATAATCTGAAGAGAATAAGCAGATGCAAAGACATAGACTTTGTTTAAATTAATCAAGGAAACCTGGAAAAGAAAAACAGTGGTTTAACACATTTAAGAATATATATTCCAAGCCAATTTCTAAATATGTAATACTTGTTAAATACTTGACACATCAGGAACACGATATAATTACCTACTACTGTCATGCTTGTTTAAATGTTTAATGTCATTTTCTGGGAGATCTTACTAATTTAGCTATAGCAAAAATGCAGGCGAATAAAAGAGATATGCAACTACAGATAAAGACAAAATAGGACAACATTAAATTTAGAAATTCAAAATCTCTAAGGTCCAAAATATTTAAATTAATGAGAAAAGACACCAAAGAGGCTATATACAAAATAAAGTTACAAAACTAAATTTTCCAGTTTCATCCAGAAAGAGACAAATGCATAAAATAAAACTGTATTATATGATTCTACTTTCCCAAACAAGTAGAAGAAGAAAACATAAGAAAAACACTGAACTAGTTGACCTTGCAAAAGTAAAATAAGTAAATACACAAAATGAAAGTGCCAAATACAGTGGTGGATATTTACAAAATAACAGAAAAAGCATTGATATTCTGATTTGGCAAACACTTCTTAAGGTCCCTTACAGATCCAGGAAGAAAAGGCTAATCTAGTGGCTACTGCCTATCCCATGATTATTTGCTTCCTCTGCGCTGAAGTTTATTGATGTATGACATGAACCAAACACTTGTAATTAAGTTTTCACCTTCGCGAACTCCTGCAAATAGGTTTCTCAGTATTTTCATCTGAATTTCCAGTGCTTACTTCTCCCTGGGAAATTTGTTTATTCTCTTTATCCTGATCCTGGGAAATGGTCTGACTCCACATTAGGGGTGTTTGTATCTCTAGTGAGACCATCCTCTCTTACACCCTGAATGACTAAAGACTTGCTGCTCAAGGTCTAGTTTCTGGAACATGGCCATCAGCTTCATTTGGAAGCTTGACAGTAGTGCCGGAGATCAGGAACTGCCCACAAGAATCAGAATCTCCACAAGATACCCAGGTGATACATACGCATACAACGCCCCCACCTCCACCACCAAGGAAATGAGTAGCAATACAAACACAACCATTTTTTATTTCAGTTTCACCTCTGCTATTTATATGTGGCCTTCTGTGTAAGACTTTCTTACAATCAGGTTTTACACTATCAACCTTGCTCCCAAATCAGTAGGCAGGTCTGAAATGCCCAAACCCTGCACTTCTTATTTTTCACATAGGAATCTTCGGACCTAAGAACAGCAGGGAGCAAGCCTGAAGAAGAAGGAGTGGTAAGAGGAAAGACTGAGCATTCCGTATGGTGAAATAAGAATGCAAATTTGGTATTCAGTACTTAACAACCTTGTGAAAACAGAAGTATGAATCATCAAATACCAATTATCAGTGTTCTCTAATTCAGGAGCATCCAGTTGAGACCCCTGATAAACGGGCGTGCATTTTTTCAAAATCTTCCAAAGAAAACATATAATTAACTAATCAGAAATAAACGGTGCCTGTACACATCTAGAATGGACATGAAAATCATCCATAAAAAGAGTGGCTGTAGAGAAACTGGGATAACTGGAATTTTGATCCACGTCCTTTAGAATGGTAGTGTCGTAAAAAGGGAAAGAGGAGAACATTTTGCTTCTCCCAAACCAAATCCTTTAGAAATGTATATGTTTTTGGATTATTTAGAAACAAACATTTGATGAGTCAAGAAATGTTTTGCAGATGCTTCAGAGCAGAGATAAATAATCCATTCAAACAAAATTATTTTTTTTCAGTAATAAAATTGGATTTTTGCCCCATTTTTTCCTCTTCAGGCACCACATATCTGACCATTTAATTTGGATGCTGTGAATTCTTTGTTAAGGATTAGGGAGATACATCCACTCCTGGGAAAATGGAGTATACAATTTCCCCCATCTCTTCTGCTGAGTACAATGGAAAAACCTGGATGTAATAAAATTATATATTATATTAAACAAATATAAAGAGACTCTGAGGGGTGGAGAGAAGAAGGAAGATCAGTTAGAGATATCAGGACACAATGAATGACATACTGGGGTCAAGGTTTTCCTTTTTTCTTCATTTATTGGATCCAAATTGCATACTAGATACTGGGTCCAAACTGGATAATGGAAAAATGGCAATTCAGAAACACCAAGGGGTGCAAACACAAAAACCCAGGGAAAGCCTGATCTCTAAGCAAAGAACCAAGAAAAGGGCAGTTTAGCAAGCCCCAAAAAGCATTTAGATAATAATTTCTCTATTCTAGCCAAATACCACAGTTAACACTATGATTCCACCTGCACAGGTGCCAGCAAAGGCTGAGTATAGTGCCTAGACTTTTAGATCTTTGCCAAGCTGTAAGGAGGTACCCGAATAACCCTCACAGAGCAGTAGGCTTAGTGGAGAGTCTGTCGTCTTATTCCTGCCAAACTTAGGCAAGCACTAAGGTATAGAAAATTCTCCCTTAACAGGTCACTATAAGAATGCCAGATCACAGTCAGAACCATCTACTATTCCATCACCCAGATTTTGCCACCTTCTTCCTTCATCTGCTTTTCTTAACCCTAACAAAACACATACAAGACTCATATGCTGAAAACTACAAAATGCTGGCATAAGAAGTCAAAGATTCTAAATAGAAAGATATGAAAAGGCAAGAGATGTGCCAATTCTGAAAAAGAAGAATAAAATGAGATGAAACACTCTATCCAATCTTAAGACTTATTATATAACTACAGTAATCAAGAGTGTGTGTTATTGGCAGAGGGATAGACACGTCCATCAGTAGAACAAAACAGAGAATCCAGAACTGTCTCACACACGTACAGCCAACTGAGTTTTGACAAAGGTGCAAAAGCAAGTCAATGAACTTATATAATCTTTTCACCAAATGGTGTTGAAACAATTGAATGTCCATAGGGAAATAAATGAAACCTCAAGTTGATCATACATTCAAATGTAAATCATAAAACTATAAAAAGTTAAAAACGTAACATTAGAGAAAACCTTGGGAAATAGAAATTAATGAAGGGTTCTTAGACATGACAGCAAAAACATGATTTCTAAAAGAAAAATCAATACACTGGAATTCATCAAATTAAAGGTGTTTGCTCTGCAAAAGACTCTGACAAGAGAATCAAAAGACAATGTACAGAGTGGGAGAAAATATTTGCAAGCCACATATATACCTAGAAAAGTACCTAGGGTATATAAAGAACTCTTAAAACTAAACAAAATCCAATCAGAAATTAGGCAGTGAGACATGAAGAAACGTCACTGAAGAGGATAGATGAATGTCAAATAAGCGCATAAATGATATTCAACAACAGTAGTCATCAGGACAATGCAAATTAAGAATGCAATGTGATATTATTAAGAAAACTATTAGAACAGCAAAGGATAAAATATTATGACAATACCAAAGGCTTACAAGGATGCAAAGAAAATCAATACTTCATACATTTCTCGTGTGAATGCAAAATGGTACAGCCACTCTGAAAAATAGTTTGCAGTTTCTTAAAAACAATACATTCATTTACCATACAATCTAGCAGTAGTGTACATGGGCATTTGTCTGCATTTGTGTCATCACTAAGAAGATCTATGATTTTTTTTTTTAATGGTATAAGAAAGGTTGCTATTCTCCAAATGATTGTGCTGATGGTGATGGTATATTTGCATGTGGGAATAGAATTATTGATATTTGAGTGGATTTATCTTTTTATGTGACTATCATTTTAATAAATTAGAAAGTCTAAATTGTTCTCCCAGAAGTTTGATTTTCTAATGTGCCCATTCAAATTGCTAAGTGAATAATATTCAATTAAAGATCTTAAAAAAACACATACTTGTCCAATTCAAAATTAACATCATAAGATGAATTTTAAATTATTGAAGAATGTGTATGGTTAGCAGGGAGCATGAAATTTTTGTGAAAGGAAACCAAGATTATAGAAGAGGACAAATTAGGTTATTATCAGACAAGAAAAAAATCTAATTAAAATCTATTGTTACAGAAAGTACTTTAATTAATACTAACTTATGTACTGTGTTTTTTAGCCCCAAGTAAATTTTCCATGATGTGGAGCAAATCTTTTAATACACCATTTTTTCCGTTCGGTACCCCTCCCATCTTCACTTAAATTTATTATGTGCTTCTAACCAAACTTCCCACGGAAATTTGAAATATCTGAATAACTTATTTTTATTAATCACACAATCTTTACATTCATATTAATTTTACTAAATCAGGGCATTATTAGTTCCTTCAAATAATATTTCCTGTTTTTACAAGGTACTGCAAGCACAATAGTTAGTGAAAAAGACTTACCCCTGCAGTCATGCATCACAGTCTAGTGAAGAGAGAGAGAAATAAAAAGGCAATTGCAGGGTAGCGTGATAACACTGGTGGGGAAGTACAGGTTACCATGGGTGCTCATAGGAGGCCACCTGCTAAAATAAGAGAGGGGAGGGGAGGAACGAAATCCTAGAGGAAGTAGTAACTGGGCTAATATCAATATCAAAAGAAGAGTCAAGTGTTCCATAGGCAGAGAGGTGGGGGTGGAGAAAGTGTCTCAGGCTGAAAGAAGAGCATGCATGGGGAAAAATCCAAAGAATGACCATCAGTGGGGACTTACTGGAGTGTTCTAAAGAAGGAGAGGTGAGAACTGCTTGGATTTTGAGTTTGGAAAGAAGAAAATCTATGGAGCCTTGCCCAGGGAAGAAGGCCAGGATTATGGAATCCAGTTAGAAGCCTATCATATTAGACAAGTTAAATAGTATGATGGCTGGAAATTAAAGTGGTAGCAGTGGGAATGGGATGGAAAGAAGCCTATGGCTTTGTGAGTTGGTTAGAAAAGGATCAACAAGCCCTTACCAAATGGTTGTGCATGATTGAAAAGGTTTAAAACATTTCAAGAGTGACGTCCAGGTTTCTGGTATGGCTTCTTTTGTGCCCATTGGTTGTTGTTTGATCAAAGATAGTTTTCCTGGCAGAATAAGATCTGACAATTGCATTTGCAAACAAACAAATGAAAATGTGTTTGTGTGATTGTGTGTGTGTGTGTGTGTGTGTGTGTGTGTATGTAGGGCTAGAGAGTATTTTTGTTTCAAACCTGATGTGAAGTGAATATCAGGACTGTGAAAAGTTCTACAAAAAAGAAGCTTAATTCTTATTAAACTTTGCTACGTCTTACTAAATGCAATAAAATAATGCAGTGGTCTTGAGTCTTTCTGTTTGAATATGTTCACTAGTTACCAGAGTCTGAGGGATCTGGACAGAGAGCAGGCCTGAGTTTCTGGGGGAATTTATGCCGTAGGAGTAACCCTCAGCCAGGGAGGAACTGAAGTTGGTGGACAAATAAACTATCTCCTGTATATACCAAGGGGTGAATTCTAAAGTATGCTATGCACATTCTTTCAGGGGTGCCCATCAGAGATGATTCCCCATTGCCCACTGCAATAATCATTCACTGATCGACAGAACTTTTACCTCCAAGCCTCTAATGTTAGCCTTCAGAAATCCTCTATGAAGACTGTCACCTCTAGTCCCAAACAATTTCTAGTCTTTTTCTTCTGAGTCGCACATGGCCAGTGCTCTTATTCCATGGTTACTGGATCTGTTCTCGCTATTTCCTCATTCAGATGACACTTTCTCTTACAAGCGGTGATTTCAGCTGTGTCTCTCCATGACCATCATCAGTGTGCTCTCTAGAGCACACCTTGCCAAGCTGGGATAGTTCTCTTCCACCTTGCATGCCAACTGCAATTAGTAGTGTTTTATGTATGTTAACTATGCTGTATGCATGGGTTTATGGTTTTGGTTTGTTGGTTTGCTCTCTTGATTAATCCGTATGGTTATTAGAGGGCAGGTTTAAATTTAAGTATCTTTCATATCCTATGGACTTCTTTTTGGGAATTTTATAGTTTAGTTTGGGGGTCTCCCAAAACTGGGGTGTCCAACTTGGGATATCAAACAATGAGGCACTGTCACTGGGAAAAATATGTTTAGATGCCTCTTAGGGCCAGTGATGAAATCAGTAGCAACAAATGATTTTTTTCCATTTTCTCCTGATGCTTCTTCTTTTGCTTATCGGGATAGGAAAAAATGGAATGGTGAGAGAGGACTGAGAAAGGTATGTTTGTACAATCTTTGTGAACATTTTCAACAATAGATATTATTATTTGATGGAAGCAGACTTTCCCTTTACTAGCTGTGTAATTTAACCAGGTCACTCAGTTCTCTAAATTTTAGTAACATCACAGAGTGATAAATGAAATAACTCACAGCAAATGCTTAGAAGACTCTCTGGTACATATGAAGATTGAAATAGTTCAAAATACAGAGGTTATAATTGCATAATGTAGAAGTAAAAGTCTCTCTAAGTGCTCTAGAAAACAGACTTACTTCGTTCTTTGTTGAGGCAAATGTGTTTGAAGAGCTCCTCTCAGGCTCTGTCAACAGAGCCACAGTAGTTTGCAGACTCTGAAAGTGTATACAAAACTAAATAAATACATATTTTAAAAGACATTTTGCTGTTACATGGAGAGTGAAATGTCTGAAAATGTGTGTGTTCTGATTTTTAAAGTTCAATATGTTTTGTAGCGCTGTGAAAATGACTAGCTTCTGAGACTTGCCAAATTAAACCTAGCCAGGCCAAATATTGTTAGAGCTCCTCCTAATGGAGGTAAGTGATGAAGGCGGCAATGGATAATGCTATTGCCAGCATATTCTCCTAGCGTGTGAGTAAGTCAATAATATAAATTTACAACGCTTCCTATTTGCAGTTAGTGGAATGGTTCAGAACAAGACAGGCATTTCTTTTGTAATATAGAGACAACAATTTTCACTCAAAAGATGAGGAAAACTGCCCAGTTATTTCTCTGGATGTAGAAATAAAATGGTTTATAATAAAAAGAGCCTAGCATAATTGTATGCCATCTTAAGATAATCATGGACATTTTTCTCTACTCGCTAAGTCAACCCATGGAAATTGATGCATAAAACATTCCTTTGAAAACTAAAAAAATTCCATATTTAGAAAGCATTCAGGGAACATTTACACCATGAAAGAGTGTCCTGTTAAATTCACTGTGGCTCATAATAAAATCTCAAGTATCCTTGTTCTACTTGAGGTCTAATGTAGCATGCATGTCTCCACTTGTTGCCTCTGCAAAGGTGGAAAACTCAGTCTCACTTTAGGTTGCTGAACTAGGGCATATTTAGATTTCTACTTCATAGATAATGATTATTTAGCCCCCTAATTCATTCAGATACTTTTATTTTTCTTCATTTGAAAAGGAAAGATAGTCATCTTGAAATACTTTATAAGTAAATTGCTTTGAGGAAATAAAGAGTGGTTGATTACAATCCTGTGAAATACCCTTCATTGGCTGCTCCCGACAAACAGTGAAGAAAGACTCTAATTATACACACCCCCCACAAAAAAAGCAGGTGACAATAATTTACATCACATATGAGGGGCAAAGAAGTATTTTATCCAAAATATCATATTAAAAGCTGTTTCATTTTTACTTATAAGGAAAAAATGTTGACATCAATGCAGAACCCAAGAAGAACACAAAATTTAGGAACAAGGACCTTATTTGGGAGACTCTATGGAGTAGTGTTTAGTGCTAATGCATTCATTTAGCTACACTTCACCTTGGAAAGGCTGTAACATTGGTTCTAAATACACCTACCCATGCAAAAGTGGAGATGCACATAAATAATGTACATTTATTCTTAATCTTGGATCTAAGTAAGACCAATTGATTTCAATAGCCAAAAGAATGGAAGAGGACCACTACCTACACCCTATACAAAAACTAATTCAAAATGGATTAAAGACCTAAATGTAAGAACCAGTACCATAAAACTTCTAGAAGAAAATGTAGGGAAACATCTTCAAGAGCTAGTAATAGGAGGTAGCTTCTTAAACTTTGTATCTAAAGTACAAGCTGTGAAAGAAAAAATAGACAAATGGGAACCCCTTAAGCTCAAGAGCATCTGTGCATCAAAGGACTTTGTTAAAAGAGAGAAGAGGCAGCCAACTCAGTGGGAGAAAATATATGGAAACTACATATCTGATAAAGGCTTGATATCCTGTATACATAAATAAATCATATAGCTCAACGACAAAAGAATAAACAATCCAACTATAAAATGGGCAGAGAAAATGAATAAGCACTTTTCTGAAGAGCAAATAAACATGACTAAAAAGCACATGAAGAGCGGCTCATCTTCATTGGCTATAAGGAAGATGCAAAGTAAGACGACCAGGAGATGTTACCCCATGCCTTAAACAATGGCTGCTATTAAATGGAAAGGAAACTATGAATGCTGGAGAGCGTGTGGAGAAATTGGGACATTTATTCACTGCTGGTGGGAATGTATGAAGGTTCAGCCACTGTGGAAGTCAATTTGGCTACTCCTCAGAAAACTAAATACTGAGTTGCCCAATGACCCAGCATTTTAGTTTGCAAGCTGCGATAATGCAATATACCAGAAATGGAATGGCTTTTAAAAAGAGGAATTTAAAAAGTTGCAAGTTTACAGTTTTAAGTCTGTGAAAAATCCAAATTAAAGCAAAGCTATAAAAATGTCCAATCTAAGGCATCCAGGGAGAGATATCTTAGTTCAAGGAGGCCAATGAAATTCAGGGTTTCTGTCTCAGCTGGAAAGGCACACTGCGAGATATGCTAGCTTTCTCTTCAAAAGCTTCCCGAGGACTCTGCCCATTCTGTTGGTTCTGGTGGCTCATGTGGATCTCTCAGCTCTATAACTTTTTCCAAAAATGGTTCCCTCTTAAAGAGCTCCAGTAAGCAACCTCACCTTCAATGGGTGGAGACACATCTCCATGGAAACCACTTAATCGAAAGTTATCACCCACAATTGGGTGAGTCACATTTCCATGGAAACAATCAAAAAGCTCCCACTCAGCAATATCGAATGAGAATTAAAGAACTTGGCTTTTCTGGTGTACACAACAGATCCAAAGTGGCACATCGGCAATACCAGCACTCGATATATACCCAGAAGAATTGAGGGCAGTGACACAAACAGACATTTGCACACCAATGTTCATAATGGCACTATTCACAATTGCCAAGAGATGGAAACAATCCAGGTGCCCATAAACAAATAAACGGATAAACAAAATGTGGTATATACATAAAATAGAATATTATGCAGCATTTACAAAAAATGATGTCTCAAAACATATGACAATGTGGACATACCTTGAGGACATAATGATGAGTGAAATAAGTCAGACACAATAGGACAGATATTATATGATTCCATTATTATGACTCTGGTAAAGCCTGCAGTGTTTTGGAGCAGCTAGAAGGAAAAATCTGAGATTAGGGAATGGTACCCCATGATAAAGTCCGGGACCTGTTCTGTAGCAGCTTGTTGAAGTGTGCTTTGAAAATTATTGCTTTTTTCTTTCTTTTCTTTGTATGTATGTGACAGAAAATGGTAAAACAAAACAAAACTATCATCAGCTATAATCATATTAGATCAAATACGTTCCTGAAATCAAAAATTTGAAAATATTTAGTACCATAGGTCTCTACTATAGCAAAGTTGATATTTGTAATAACTTTATACTTGATATTTTGAGACTACACACAGTTTTGATAGTTAATCAAATGGTATTTAAGATAGTATTTAATATCTAGAATCTAAGAAACTCTAATATCTGTATCGATAGATTTTTTTTCATTGATTGCTTTAATTTTAAATTGGTTTATGAAGCATGGTACAAACAAGCTTTACAATGATCACTTAGATATTTTATTTAAATATTATTCATATATGCCCATGGATAAACTAATTAAAATATCCATTTTAGGTGATTATGATTTTCATATGTTAATTGTAAAAATACTTGTATCTTCATATTTTTCTGAAATCAGGAAAATGTTCAGTAATATATATCATTACTCTAGCAATGTAGATATTTGTAATAACTTTGTACTTCATATCTTGAGAAAATGTACAGTTTTGACAGCTGATCAAATGGTATTTAAAATAGTGTTTAATATTTAGAATTTAAGAATTTTGTTATCTGAATTTGTAGATTATTTTCTTGTTGCCTTAATTTTAAATTGGTTTATGAAACTTACTGCACAAACACAGGTTTTACAATGATTATTTGGAAACTTTATTTAAATATGCCTATGGTGAAACTAAGATATCCATTTTTGGTGGTTCTCTGTGTATTGTTTGTTTTCTTAAATATGAATTTTTTTTACAAAAGATCAATTGATAAGCAGTTCCTATGTGCCTACTTGTTCTCCTAGAATAAAACTAATCTCCATGTATGAGTCAAGGTTCTCTAGAGAAACAGAAGCAGCAGGAGATATCTGTAAATATGAACTTTATAAAAGTGTCTCATACAACCATGGGGACACAATTGTCCAAAATCAATAGGGCAGGCTGTGAAGCTGGCAGCTTCTGATGGGGGGTCTTGACAAGCTCCACAGGATAGGCTGGCTGGCTGAAGAAGCAGTGAAAATACTTCTCCCTGAAAAGTATTCAACCAATTGAATCAAATCCAACTGACTGGATTATCTCATTGGTGGGAGACATGCCTTAGTTGATCGTAGATGTAATCGGCCACAGCTGTAACAACTGACTGATGATTTAATAGCCCAGCCTTCTGGTTTCTCAACCATCCTCAAAATATCCTTGCAGTTTAGGCCAGTGCTTTTCTGACCAGACAATTGGGCACCATCACCTGGCCAAGTTGACACCGGAACCTAACATCACACTCCATAAACAAATGCCAATGGATACATTTTAATTCATGTACCTCTTTCCTTTTGGGTAGTGATAAAATATTAATTCACAGGCAGTAAATGCTTTGACTGTTACAGCTTGAATAAATATCAGTGCTAACTATTAGGCAAAGTGATCACTTACACTGGAATTAGAAAATAAAAGAAATAAAGCCATCCCCTAGGACATGGACCCTTTCTTATTATTCTGAATATTGTTGATATCTACCATGTTCCTGACACTTAAAACATGCTCCATAAATACTTTTTGAATGTCTGGATAGTTGGATGGATGAATGCAAATTAGGCTGGGCCCATTTTCTACAATTTTGGGGAATTAGACTAGTGAGATAACCTATCATCATGTTCTTTCAAGACTGTTTAAATGTGTCTTTTTATTGCACTTTCTTGAATTGTTTCATGCTTGCCCATCATATACAGCATTCGAATCCACTATTGGGCACTTGGTGAGTTAACATTAACAATATTTTATACAACGTATGTCACCTGATAGATCAAAGGGCTTTGACATATATTTAAAATTATAGTTTTAAATCCATCTCTTTGTAGTCTCGTCTAGTGACTTTGCTATCTAGTTCTGGAAGCTTTTCTAATATTTAAAAAGAAACCTTGGGCTCTGTTTGCTTTCTGTATTAAGCCATAGAAGAAAAAACATACATAGGAAGTAAATTCATAAATCTTTGGTTGCTGGCGTAATGATGTAGCACATTTAGTTCAGCAAAATTTCAAGAATGCCTGACACACACAATAGACACTCAATACATATTTTTGAATGAATTATGAATGGTGTTAAAGATAAAGAAGTTTATGAGATTATAAATTGGCTTAAAGAATGCATTATATCTGCTACAATGTTGATATAAAGTTCAGCCAAATTTAAGATTCCACTTTTATTCTAAGCAACTCATCTCATTTCCCTCCACCCCCAAACTTTCAGTTAATTCTTCTTTTGTTTTAAATTCTTTAAGGAGCCTCACAATAATGAGAAAAAAAGGGATAAACTGACTGTAAAATCAGTTGTAGACATCTTATCATTGAAATCAGTGAATGCCTCATTCTTTTGCCAGGTCCTCGTAGGCAGTCTGGCTTCTCATTGAAATAAAAGCACTACCATAAAAAACTCAGCAACAAAGAGAGGGACCCTGTTCAATTTTTTCTTTGGCTAAAACTACTGTCTGAATGCCTGAAATTAAAAGAGCTAGTAACAACAACAACACAACATATTTTGGACTTGATATAGCATTCCAAATAAGTCCCTAGAAATTCATATGACCTGTTTGCTCATTTAATCTGGTCAGGTGTATTATTATGAAATAAAAAATATGTCCCTCCGGACATACATCTGTAAAATTCTATTTAATCACAATGCATGATTTTAGAGTCTGCCATTATCTAAGAAGCAATGTAGAGCAGTATAATAATAGACAATTTTTATTGAGCATTTCCAATTGTGCTGGTCATACTTCTCAGTGCTTTAGAAATATTACCTCATTTATTCCTAGCAACAATGCCATGTGGCAAGTACTATTGCTATTCAATTTTTATAGACACATAGACAGGCTAACAAATTTTTCTAGAGTCAATAAATAGTAGAGCTGAGGTACAAACATTGGCAGTCTGGTTGCATAGTGTTTCTAACAGCTCCTTTATAGTTACAGAATATAGAAGTTGAGATCTGGTAGACTTTAGTTCTGGTCCTTTGACCAGTCTTTTTACTCAGTTTCCTCATTTGCACAATGGAGAAACTAACGTTCATCTTGTGCATGATGTAGTTTCAGAGTACACACTCTGGGACTAATCTGGTTTTGAAACCAAGTTCTGCTATTTACCATCTCTATCACCTTGAATAAATTATGTCACATCCTTGTGCCTCAGTTTCTCCACCAATATTATGAGGATACTCATAGGTTTTATGAGGACCAAATTAGATATATATTTATATATATAAAGTGATTATAAGAGAGTCTGGCAAATGTTAAGTGCTTTACAATTACTTGTTAAATATAATAAAAATTTATAAGGATGAAATTAACTTAAATTGATAATGTTTCTAATGTGCCAAGTAGAAACTGAACAGAATGTAGGTATCGTTATCTTCAGTACTTCAATACTATCTCTCGTCTCAGGTCTCATTAATTGTATTCTTGGATTCTATGCTGTATACTACCTTACCTTTAGTTAACAGTAAAATTCTAAGATCCTCCTCAACGCCTGACCTCCTTACCAAGGTTTGTAACATTGGATAGTTTTTTTCTCTTTGCATCTCTTCCCTCTTTTCTTACCGCTCCCCATTACCATCATAATCATAATCATTAGCATCCCTATTTAGCTTGTAACTTAGTCTTGGCTTTCATTGGGAAGTCTTCTCCAGGTCTTTTGAGATCAGAATAGAAGACCTGCTCTGTGGTACCAGAGAACCTTATTATTCTGACCCTCGGACAACATTCACCATCAGTCTGTGTTGCTTGCCCATTTGTCTATCACTTCTCCTCAGCGAAGCGTATCTTTTCAAATACTCCATCTCTCTAGCACCTATCACAGTGCCTGACACATAGCATTTTTTTCATTATATAATTTCAGTGCATGTAATCATTCCAGTTGACTGGCAAGAAAGTAAGCATCACTGGATCCCAGCAGATGTTAAAAAAAAATTTTCTCTCATCAGTGTTAAAAAATAAATGAGAAAATGTGGTAAGTTTTTGTAAATGGAAATGTATTTAATTTTTTAATTCTGAAATTATGCCCTTCCAATTTTAATATTAGAATATATTTCTTTCATAAAATAAAAGTGACAATAAATGTGTTGAGTTATCTGTATTTCCTTATATAGAAAAATAAAAATGTTAGCAATCTATTATTGGGTTCTCTATTATTATTATTTTTTATTTACCTACCCCCAAGGAATCCAAAATTCTAACTAAAGGAATTGAAGCATAGAGATATGGATAAAAGAAGTTGGTGCAGAAAATTAAGACAGTGAAGAGGTAATGAAAGTGATATGTGGTAACTTTTTTTACAACTTCGCTTTGAATCAGTGTGAATTTTATTGTGACAGCTATGGATGTCAAACAATTCATTTTAAGCTAAGGGTACAATGTACTTTTGTACCTGTCCCAAAACATAGGTTTTAGAGGCTGGAGGTCATAGTGTCTCTGCATTTCAGTAAGACATTTGACAGAGTTCCAGGAAATGCTATTGGACCAAGTTGAAAAACATTCCATAGCTACTGATGGAGATGGGTGGAAGCATATCCTACCAACTCATAGATAAATAAGTGTCAACTTGGAATGTTAGAGCATTTTCCTTGGCTCTGGCCTACTGGACAACTTGATTTATGATTAGACTGATACCTTGCCTAAATAATTCTCAGGCATTTAAAGAAGCAAATGGTACATATTTCAGTACCATATTCAAAAAGTCCTTGAGATGTTGAAACTTTTGTCTATCTTAAGAAAAAAATTAGGTAGCACAATATAAGCTATTACGGTTGTTTGCCAAAAAGGAAACTCACAAGAACAAGAAGTTGATTACCCATTAAAACATATAAAATAGATACAGAGATTTTAAATCAATATGTGCTAACAGTAGAAAATGTTTTCCTGGAAAGAATTTGTGACCTTCTTCTATATTAATGAAAAAAGAAGGGAGAGGTCAGCATAAGAGAGAAAGTGATTATTTTGAGTAGTGGATGCCACATCCCCAGGTGGTCTTTGACAAAAAACAATACATCTAGAGGTGAGCTACAAATGTAAAAAAGGAATTAACCCCCTCCCCTGATAAGGAGAAGATTCAGGAGGAATCTTAAAATATTATTTGATTTAACTTTTTCATTCCAAGGACTGTGTGTGTGTGTGTGCGTGTGTGTGCATTTAGGTTTTGCCTAAACTTAGAGATTCTAGAAAGATATACTTGAGGGAAAGGTGTTTTTCATTGTTTCTTTTGAAAAAATATTTCAGATTATGTAATGTCAAAGAAAATGATTGTGGAGACAGTCTATTACAAACAGAGGAAAGTAATAATGAAGTCATTTTTCCTGCAGTTGAAGGTCAGAGAAAAAATCATTCTTTATTTTCTCCTAAGTGACTGTTGAGAAATGCAATTACTTTTCAAATTTATTTAAATATAGCAAGTATTGTAAGCTGCGAAAAGCGCATCCATTGTAATAAGCTGGCATTTGATTTTTATAGATAAGTAATGTCATAATTTAAGGTAAGGTGTGAGCCATATTTAGAGGACGAAAAATCAGATTTGAACACCTTTTAAAAATTTCTTCTTTTAAAATGCATTTTCTTCATGATAACTAAATATAGCAAATAATAGGAAACTGAGAATATGGCTTTATAAATTACATTTGTACTGGGTTAGTGTTGACTATAAATTAAGTCAGGGGACTGAAGGACTCTAAAAACCTTTGTGTTACTCCAGATGCTTTCTCTACTCCAACATTGCCTTTCCATCTTGCTCCTACTCCTCACAATAGGTCCAAAGGATGAAATACATAGGCTGGTAAATTTGGAGTTTTAGTGTGGAAGACTACTCTTTAGCTTGAATAAATAGGCTTTATCTCCTTTTTTACTGCTTTCTTTTATTATAAAAAGTCACATCTCATTGGTTCAGTCTGCTGGTGATGTGTCACCGGGTTAATGCTACCTAATTCTATCAGACAGTGCTCTCCAGTGAAAGGAGGGCTTCATTAGGAGCCGTGGTTAATTTCAGATTTGTACAGAAATTGGTTGGGTGACTTTGAATCAATTGGGTCATGTTAGCATATTGGAATTTTTTGGCTGCATCCTTGCCATAATGAATGCATTGAATATGGTAGGCCTTTCAACAGTAATAATCAAAGCTATCAATAAGGGAGTCACATGATAGCACTCTTTTATACCTAGCTTCATCTAATTTCTTAACTCCACCTCAAGAGTCAGTTTCTTTCTGTAGATAACAAAAATGTTCTTTTTCTGTCCATGCTATATTCCATCTGTATGTTTACCGATTGTGGTAGAAGTCATTTCAGATGTTCAGCTTTAGAAAGTGGTTCTGAGCATGCATGCACCAACAGTTTTTTCTGTTTAGATATGATAGCTCTCCAAAGGAATTAAGCACAGACGTTGGGCTTGAACCAGTTATTGCTTCCTTAAAAACAACAGTTTATTCATTTTCTGTGTAGATAAAAAATAAAAAGGTATAGAAGAATATAACATGAAAAGTAAAATTTTTCTCGCCCAATAGACATCACTTCTCCTTCTATGAACAATGAATATTTCATATCTCCGTAATTGTGTGTATGTATACATATATTAATTCAATGGTATTTGACTATATGCTCTACTATACAGCTTGCTTATTATCCCTTAATACATCTTTGAAATAAGTAATACGCAAAATATCAAAAAGATAAAATGTAGACTATAACTGTGTTTCACTTATGTAGATTTTCCGGTTATATATTGCAATATCAAAGTGGAAATGACAGAATGAAGAAATAAAAATCAAAAGGAGTATTTGGTCTTTGAAGGTAAATATATTCTACCAAATGAAAATTTAAAGATAACAATTACCATTTCAATATTTTGCAGAGCGAATTAACCAGGCTTCTGAGTTTGCAGCTCTAAATGTGATGAAGACACCATTGTTAACTGAACGAATTCACTCCAGCTTATTGAGACCATGATTGCATTTAAGAAAAAGTTACCTATTCTCAGGGAGAAAAGAATGTATGACCGAGGTCTAACCACCCTCACATAATGACGATTAAAAGATTTTTCCTGAAGTTTTAAGATATAATTATACATTTTGTATTAATGTGAGAACCTCTGACCTTTGAACAATCAGTAGCACTGGTATTTTGTCCTGAAAGGATTCAGAAGAAGGGAAAGATATTGTCTAGTTTATTTTCCCTCATCTGTCTGTAACTTATTTATTTTTTCATTTAGTTGGTTTCAACAACCAGGACTAAAACCACCAGCTATATATATGAAATATGCTCGTAATATTTCAGTAATAGTGAATTAAAGATTATGAGTCCATTTTATAAAACAGTAATTGAAAGTTCTCAATCTAGAGCTTACAGTTATAATTAAAATTTGATCTCAGCTCTTTACCTCATATGTAACTTTCATCAATTCACTTCACCCTCAGAATTTCAAACTTCCTATCTATGAAGGGGTATCTGGGAGATTGAATAATAAACATGAAGTCATTAGCACATCTCCTATTAAACACTTACCATTATTCATCTTTTTACAGATGAGAAAATTGAATCTCAGAGAGATAACCCATTGCATCAAGAAGTTTAAGACAAGGGAGAAATCCAGTTATAAAATTTTTTAAATAATAGAAATAATACCTCAAAATAAAATGAGAAATTTAAATTCGATTTCATTCTCAGAAGAACCCTGTCTGCTTCTTCTTATTTTCTAGTATTTATTTAGTTGCATAATAGGAACTAAAATTTAGTTTTTCTGACTCCTGTGCCCATTCTCTTGGTCGTTTGGTCATTATACTACCTAGTATTTGGCTTCAAAATAAATATTTTGGAAAAGCAGAGAGAGGAATTCTTTGAAAAACAACTGCCATTCTTCCTTGGGAACTCTAATTAAAACAAACAAGTTATAGAAGAAAAGATTTTGTTCTGTTTTGTAAGAATTAGAATAATGTGAGAGATGTTAGAAACATATATAAACCACCAAAATAGACTTGGATTAATTACAAGACAGTTACACAACATAAGATGTTTTTAGTGAAATTGGTGTACTTCAGATTAGAAGTAACATAAAAAAGGCACTGAGCACAAAGTATGATGAATGACACTCAGCAAATGATTGTGATCATCAGTCTTAGCTATAACACAAGTGGTGGGACCTCACTTAACAACCACAGTGGCTGCCATCTGTTTTAAAAAAATCTGCTTCCTATTGTTTTTATTTTTCCACTTCTTTGATCTTTCTCCAAGTAAGAGACAAGCATTAATCAGCAGCTTGAATAATCTCTGTACCTTTTGTTGAATACATATTTGATGACATTGATGCATATCATTAATGTCTTCTGCAACTATTCAATTTCAGGAGTTGCTATTGAAGTTAACCTAGAACAAACAAGCATGATTTATAAATGATGTTCTCCTGCATTTCCCTTTTAGAAATCATAAAGACAAACCAATTGGAAGTTAAACAACAATTTCTCCTCTATCAAATTCTCATGAAAAATACATGTGCCAACATAAATTGCTGATAAAATAAATTTTTAACATTATTTATTTCCATTGGAAGTTCAATTATTGCAGAAAATGTTACTCTTGCCGCATCTATTTAATGCTATTTGTATTCTGTTACCACTTTTCAGTTGATTTGGAACATAGTTTATTTCAGACTATGTAATAATTACTGAATGGTTTACGTATTCAACATGTGGAGATATTTGCAATGTTGTTTTTCAATATTTCTAACGTAAGTTAAAAAATTAAATGATCCTTTTTTGGTTAAGCTTATTCTTTAGTATGACTATGAATAAAGTATATCCATAACTAAGTATAATTAGATTTTGTTACCATGGAAAGGGTATGAAAACAAACAACTGAATGAACAGAAATACATTTAATACCTCCACATACATCTTGGTAGAATGCCATCTATTCCCCATGCAACATTTAGATCATAGAACTAAACTGTATAATAATTTCTTGTTAATTGTTTTACTGTAATATAGGGAGAGTGCCAAATTGAAATGTATTATATTCCTTTATCACCATTTTCTTTTAGAATATTCTCATTGCACTACTTTAAAAGGAGTTTAATTATGAATAAATTGTGTTAGAAATTGCAAGACATTACAGATTTTGTTTTAATATTGTACAAGTTATTCAATATTTGTTTGGAAAGTTTAGTTTCTTTTATGAAATATGACTTTTGAGTTGTTTTTTACTTATGTGTACTCTAATATTTACAGCAGCATCGTTCACAATAGCCGAAAGTTGGAAACAATACAATTGTTCATCTGGGTAAACAAGCTGGGGCATATCTAAGAGCTATAAAAAGGAAACACGTTTTCATACATACCAAAGCATGGATGAACCTCTAAAATACGGTGCCAAGTAAAACAATTCAGACCCAAAAGGTCAAATACTGTATGATTTCATCCATATGAAATATCCAGAATAAGCAACTTCACAGAGCCGAAAGCATATTAGAGACTACCAGGGACTGGGGATAAAGGGAATGGGGAATTATTGTCCAGTGGGTAAAGAGTTCCTCTTTGGGGTGATGAAAAAGACCTAGTAAATGGAAGGTGCTGATAGTAATGCCCCAGAACTGTACACTTAAAAATGACCAAAATGGCAAATTATATGCTATATACATGCAATCACAATAAAAAATAATAGTTGAAAGAAAGAAAGCACTGACCAAAACTCTTTTTCCTTGAAATTTTAAAGTGTGAAAAAATGCCTATGTTAGAAACTAAACTTAAATCTCTCAGTTTAGATAAAATGTCCCTTGTACATTATATTTTCAAATACAATTTTGTTTTCTATTTAGGAGATGTGGAAAACACCTTGCTATAATGTCTTTGAAAGGATACCCCATTTCACAATGCGTGGTCTTTGAGATTCTTTTGGGCTTCAGAAATCAGGTGGTATTCCACAGCATTTGTATTTCCTGTAAATCAGTGTTGTCTGCCCGGGCCTTCCATCATTCAGCTTTCTGATGTCTTATCAAAAATTAATAGAGGGGCAAGAATTCTTGCCCAGTTAGTTTCTACAATGCAGCCATTTAACACCATCTTATCCAAAATGAAGTGTACTTTTTCCAAATTAAACTTTGTATTTAATTCGCTCACTTGACTGAAGTACTCATCTAAAACTTCCTCAAAGTTACAGACGAATTCATAAATAGCCATTTAGTTCTGTGTTATTAACTCCAAGCACAATGAAGAGATCTGCACACTGACAATATACCAGCTTAAAATCTTTGCATTCATTGACAGAATATTTTTCAAGTTGAATCAAGAGAGACAGTTTTTTATAACTTCTGTGTCCACATATTAATATCTATGTGTTCATAGTGTTTAGAAAGTCGGGTCTGATCTTGTTTATTCACCATGAGGAAAGATTTTATGATTTTTTCTTCTGACCAGAATTTTTCCAAAAATCGCTTAAATTTATGCCAAAGGTGGCCGGATATGGAACCTGTACGGTTCCGTGGGCAGCAGTCCTGGCAGACTGAATTGTTTGATTCCTCACCCTCAGCTGTTTTACAATTAAGTCCCTAATAGAAAGTCACTGCAGAAGGAGGGCACTGGGTGGATTTTAGAATTAATCTTAATTTTATAGAGATAATGAATAATAAAAATAACTCTCAACATTTAATTCACATATACCATGTATGAAAGTGTGCTAAGTAGTTTTATGAATTAGTCCTCACAACTAAGAGTTTGCTAATAATAGTCCAAGATTATACATTAGCCTTTGACTTACAAGGATTAATTGACTTCCATAAGATCCTGTCACTAGAAACTGGTAGACCCACCCAAATTTGAGCTCAGATCTGCCCAGAACCTTGAATGGATATAAATAAAAGAGATGTATCAGGAGTATGATGGAGCTTTGACTTAAAGCATGCTATGAGAATGTAATCAGAGAAGAGTACACAAGGCTTCAATGGTATTTGCCATGATTTCTTTTTTAAGCTATTCAAAATTCTTACTTTATGGAGAGCCACAACATAACAATATTGTAAATAAAAATCTCTCAGTCTATAATTAATAATTTAGCGTTAACATATATTAAATATGCAATTATATTGGATTATTTTGCCTATTTGTATTCTCAATTAAAGAAAACTGGAGACCAAATGAAATGTATAGCATGATTCTTTCCATTTGATGTGAGAAACAGATAGTATAAAAAATTTTGAATGTCATTTTCTCATACTCTTTGACCCAGCACCTTTTTTTTTTAAACTTTTTTATTAATTAAAAAACTTAACAAAAGAACATTAATATATCATTCCATTCTACATATACAATCAGTAATTCTTAATATTATCACATAGTTGCATATTCATCAATTCTTAGAACATTTGCATCGATTTAGAAAAAGAAATAAAAAGACATCAGAAAAAGAAATAAAACGATAATAGAGAAAAA